>WIOZ01000026.1:0-113267 GCA_009664405.1 Drosophila bifasciata
CTAAGGCTTTTCGGGAACTCATTCTAAGTCACTTCGGCGTACCAAAACGATTCGTCTGTGACAATGGAACACAGTTCACCAGCCGCTCATTCCGCCTGTTTATGCAAACAGCCGGCGTTGATCTACAACACACCGCACCGTATTGCCCCCAGGAAAACCCTACGGAGCGGGCCAATCAGACAGTGAAGACCATGATTGCACAATTCGTAGAGGATTATCAAAACACATGGGACGAACTCGTACCCGAAATCTCACTAGCAATCAACTCCAGTGTCTCAGAAACAACTGGATTCAGCCCCGCCTTCCTGCTACACGGGAGAGAACCTCGCTTACCTGGAGCACTATACGACGAAGTTACACCGGGACAGGAAGCCCTCCGGATACAGCTCACACTAAGGCCCGACTAAAAAGTATTCGCGATAGTACGAAACAACATCCAGCGGGCAAGTCAAGAACAATCCCGGCACTATAATCTCCGCCGCCGACAATGGCGTCCCACGGTGGGCTCCCTAGTACTAATTCGCCAACATCACCTATCTAATGCAGTCGATGGTTTTGCGGCGAAATTGGCCCCAAAGTATGACGGGCCCTACAAAGTCAAAGGCTTTACGTCGGCAAATATCGTGAGATTACAGCACCCCGGAAGCCGAAAACAAAAAGGTGGCGAACATCAACGACCTAAAAGAATCTAATGACGCAGTGGACAGCGGGTCTGATGAAGCTAAAGACACCCACAGTACTACTAACCCACCCCGGTATGCCAACCGCCAACCACCAACCACACCCACCACCTTCATCCGCCCGGAAGAAAGGGGGGTGTAACGGACCACAACGTCCGCCACAATACAAATATATAATGTATATACACACAATATAACCATAAATAATATAAGACTATTATTAAAAAACACCTGACCCTACCAAACACTACACCTGCACCCAAAACACGCCGCGTTACCAATACACTATTTCGCGTTAGCAAAACACGCCGACTAGGTCATCTGACACCGCACTCAAGTTCCGCGATCACAGCGAAACGGTGCCCCAACATACACCCCACGAAAACGCGGACTCAGCGGCCTTCACACCCCAGGTGCCGGTTTTCTAAATAGCGCGCGCCATGGATCAATGGGGCAGTCGATCAGCAGTCCATCGGCAGTCCATCCAGAGTGCATCAGCAGTCCATGGCAGTGCATCAGCAGTCAACACCGCGCCACCGTAAAAATATACACGCCAGAATTACTACACGACACTAGCAGCATAAAACCCACCAATCAAGAATAAAGACAAAAATCATAAAACCTCAAACTCAACGCAGTGTCATCACTTTCTTCGCCGAGCGCGAACACAACTCAGGTGACCCCCATATTATTACCGCACACACCAAAACTCAGGTGTCACCGTTTTTTCCCTTCCATCGCCAAAGTGCGAATACCGAATTGCCTGCACGGTAACCCGACGCTCCGCCCGCTCCATTTTCGGTCTCACGGCCACCCCCTTGCCCTAAGTGCCAGCATTTCTACAAATTTCTTGTAGAAAGAACCGGACAGACTGAGCCTACCTCTGCCCGCAAGGATAGGTATCTAAAATACACAATATACAAAACAAACGCCTCCTTCTGTGTCCTTACACATCCACTTTTACGACTGCGCGTGTACCCTTTTCTCTTCGAGAAGGTATGAAAGTATATCAAACATTGTGACAAATGTTTGTATTCCCCAAAATTCTCAAACACAACAACTCTACGGCAGTGCTAAAACTTGCGAAAGCATTCAACAGTTCGGATGCAGCAGCCGTCAGACAACCAAGGTCAAAAAACATGTACCTAACATACGCCGTTAGTATCCTATGGGAATTTGTACTAAAGACCTTATTACAACAAAGATCCCTGGCGAAGAAGCCAAATTCGTATGCTGAACTTTAAAAGTTGCCAAAAGAGAGGCCCTATGATCAGACGACACTGACTGATATCTTCAAGAATATAAACAGACATTTTTCAGAATTATGCGAGTTGTTAAAAATTGAACTGAGACCCAGCACCATCAGACACTCCGAGCAGTAGAACGTACACACCGAACATTCCGGTGGTTAAAAGGACTGCCGTAAATCTCTAGTAAAAGAATGATTTGACGAATGGCTAAATACTTTACATGACACTACAAACAAGAACATCTACTGTAAATCCTGGTATTTGCCCATTTGACTGGTTTTAAACGAACCCGGAGAAACGTATGTTGCTGCTGGATCTTAAAGGGAGAGGTCGAATATACAACCATGATTCATACAATAAGGGCGTCCAAATAGATTACAAATAGCTACTTGCCTATCAAAATCAGCGCGTCCCGAAAAAGCAAAAGCTCAAAACAAACGCAAATTATGACAGCCAGCCTAAATTCATACAAATAGGTCACAGAAATTTTAGTATAATGTTAAAAATTAACAATGTTATCGGCATCGATAACTAATATAAGCCCTCATATAATGGGTAATTGAGAATAAACGTCATACTACTGAAGGACATATTAAAGCTTTGGTTAAAACGACTGAGGTCAAAAAATAGATTACAAGTATATAAAAGAAAATTGGATAAACAATTGGTTCTTTTTTCGCCATTTCTGTGGGCATCCAAAAAAAAAATTAATAATGTGAATAGCTTGGTGTTATACATACTTATAGGCTTACGTCGTGAAAATTAAACAAAAATGTACAGGAACATAAAAAATAATTCGTGAAATAATGAACCTTTAGAACTCCTTGGGAACATAATAAACTTATATATGACTTAAAAACTATGTAGCCAAATGATTAAGGTTGATTAAAACCTATTCGCTCGCCTGGTGTGCCTCAGTGGAACAAAATGCCAGATGTTTGGGCACACAAAGAACTACTGCAACCGTGCAGTCGTATGCCTTAAATGTGGGGCCAACCATGAGCCCAAGCATTTTGTTAAAGAACGTGAAGAAGCGCCAAAATGCGCAAACACCGGAGGAGCCCACGTCTCCAGCTACCGTGGTTGTGAGAAGAATAAATTTTACTGTAAACGAGAGAGATTGAACAATGGAGTCATTTTCTGAACGCCGACTCTACACCCCCATCTAACCGAACAAAGTGATTTATATGGAATTTTAAAATGTTTTATCAGTTTTACATTTTACATTTTGCTACATCTGTCATCGACATCTACATCTACATCATCTAGATCAGTTCTCACAACAACACACGTACAATGGTGTGGAAGGCATGTTTGAGCGTGGAATGTGTGTGAGAGAATTTGCTGCGACAATCAACCCCAATCAAATGACTTACGGCGCAACTGCTTGGGGACAGTCTCGTATCTGAAAATTCATTTGATCATCGTGGCTACAATAATGATCCGATCTGAACCAAATTCGGGAATCTGGTAGATATGGTCATTATCTACAAAACTGCATTTTTATTTTTTCTATCTTCAAAATTGTGGTTTTCGTGTTTTTGTGGGGGCGGTGGGGGGCGGGGCGAAATTTTGAAATACACTTGTTCAGGTTTGGTATCACAGGAGTCTTGGCCATAAAGTTTGGTTGCTCTAGCTCTTATAGTCTTTGAGATATCAGGCTACACAAAATACAAAAACCAAATCGACTCGATTTTTGTGTGAGTGCAGAAAAGGAATGGAGCGAAGTTTTTTAAAAATGTTTTTGTCTATTGTGGCTATATTAATGATCCGATCCGATTCAGATTTGGGCCCCTGATAGATATGGTCTTTCTCTATGATTCTGCATTTTAGTTTTCTGCTATCTTCAAAATTGTGGACGCCACAGATGTGCGCCCTTTTGTGGGGGCGGAAGTGGGCTTTTCGGAAATTTTAAACTTTTTGGATTTGTGAGTGAATACATCAGTCTGGAAAAAATTTTTTGCTCTATCTCTTTTAGCCTTCGAGCAATGGGCGACGAACAAGACGGACAGACGGACGGACAGACAGGGCTATATCGACTCGGCTATTGATGCTGATGAAGAATATATATACTTTATATGGTTGGAAATTACTCCTTCTCTATGTTACACACATCCACTTTTTTTGTTAAAAACAATATACCCTTTTTCCTTCGAGTACGGGTATAAAAAGAGAAATGGATTAGAAAAACTAGTCAAATGATGAGAAAACTTCAGATGCCTACCCGCCACTATGGCAGTTTTGGCGTCGATCCCGCCAAACACCCGATCTGAATCGGCAGGCTTATCCAGAGCTTCATCAATCACTTTCTATCGATCGCGCTCAGGCGCTGCTACCAAGTTTCTTGTCCAGGAGCTGATTTACTCTGAGGCTCTCCGAGCCGGCAACTCATTTGAATTCTCAGCCTCTCCCTTCTAGGAAGGAGAGGTATTCCAAACAAATTCCAGCGGTCAATGTAGTTGACCGCGATTCACTGGACCACAAGCTTGACATGGTCATATCGCTCCTGACCCAGGACAGAACTCGGCCAGCGATTTTTTCAGACGAAGCAGTTGTGACTGAATTAAACAAAAAATATTTCCGCCCCAGTCAGAATCAAAACATAACCACTTAAAAATTTCATCATTTTTAAAACTTTTGAAAATGTTAATTTTTAAATCAATAGTTCCTTTAAGTATCTTAATACTCTTTTCAAGCATTGCCATAATATAATTCTTATTATGTTGAGTATATCTACTTAATAAGTTTATAGATATACTGAGATCTGGTCTTGTACATAACATTATGTACATTAAACATCCTATCAAATTACGGCAGGTGCTTCACAATTTTGATCAGAGTTTAAGCCATCAAAATTGAGTTTAGGGGAAGGGGCAAATTCACCGGATTACATTCATCCATTTTTAAATTTTGATAATACTGATTTTATATAGGCAGATTGACTTAAGTGTATTTGGCCATCTTCTCTGTCAATTTTATTCCTATAAAATATTTAATTTCTGATAAATCAGTCATTCTGAATTTTCCCATCAAATAATATTTAAACTTATTCATTGTTTGGATACTTTCTGTAGATATAACTAAATCATCTACATACAACAAAAAACATATATATTCTTTGAAATCTCTTTTATCAAGTATGTAAATACAACGATCTACTGGAGAGTTTACAAAACCGATACCCTTTTAATAATTCTCAAACTCGTCAAACCAACATCTTGCCGCTTGTTTGAGACCATAAATAGCCTTATTCAATTTACAAACTTGATTACACCGTTTAAAAAGGCAGTCTTTACATCCATATGATGTACATTCAAGTTGTACTGAATTGAAAAGACATAATAAATCGAAAACTAGTTACTCTGGCAACAGGAGCAACATTTTCATCATAGTCAACTAAATATTCCTGTGTAAAACCTCGTGCCACTAGTCTAGCCTTATATTTAGTCGGCTTACCGAATTATTATGCTTTATTGTAAATATCCATTTACAATCTACTATATTCTTATTAGCAGGTACTTTAACAAGAGACCAAGTATTATTCAATGAATGTGATTCTAGCTCATCTTTTATTGCTTCTTCCCATTGTACCTTATCACTTCTGCTACTGATTTCTTCAAAAAGAAATCGGTGTACTTTCATAGAAGTCTGAGCATTTATTACACAATTCAAATATCTCTATATGATAACTTTGGCTTATCTTTTAATCGGTCACTTTTTCTGACAATTTTGCATTCTTCATTTGTATCATCCGGATACACAATCACCAGTTTCAACTGGATCGGCATTTTCATTTTCTGTTACCACACCACTGGGATCACCATCTGATATCTTACCAGATTCCATTTCAATGCTTTTATTTTGGACTCGTGTCCAGAAACATTATTCATTTTCAACTGATCACCAATTTTTTCGGTATCAAGAAAATCTTCATTTAAATATTCCATACTCTCATTATGGAATTCAATGTTCTTATTTACCAACTTACCTCTAGAGTTAACCATGTTAGTTTCATCAAAAACAACATCTCTAGCAATTGAAAACTTCCCAGTCTCCCCTATCCCATACTTTATATCCATTCGGTTCATATCCGACAAGTATTCCTTTCCATGATTTCTCATCAAACTTTCGTTTTTCAAATTTTTATGGACATACACTGTCGAACCGAAAACTCCTCAAATATTTGAGACTTGGCTTTTACTATGCCGCATTTCATATGGTGTTTTCTTGCATTCTTTTTAATGCATTACTTGGGATTCTGTTAGTCAGATATGTTGCCGTCAAAACAGCTTCTCCCAAAAAGTATTTTGGTACTTTTGCCCCTATAACCAAAGCACGTGCTTTTTCTGTTATAGTCCTTATCATCCTTTCGGACACACCATTCAACTGTGGGGTATGTGGGACTGTAAGGTGGTAACTAATGCCCTTTTCACTGCAAAATTCTTTTCATCTCATTCGATAGATATTCTCTGCCATTATCAATATATAGATTTCATTACTTTACAATTAAAGTGAGCTTCACTTTTTAGCAATAAAATCCTTAAAGACATAAAACACTTCCGACTTATAAGTCAGTAAGTATGTGACGCAATAATGTGTATATTGGTCAATAAAGACAACATAATAGTTTTTCTATCGATAGTTGCGGGAGTAATCGGACCACATACATCAGAATGAATAACAAACAAAGGCCTGTTAATATGATCTTTGTTTTCAAAAACTTTTCAAATTAAAGTCTTGCTTGCTTTCCATTTATGCACTTCACATAAGTCCTCATTTGGTTTTATATTATTTAACATATCGATATCCTCAAACATATTATTAGCTTTTATTTCTAAATCTTTTCCTTTGCTTAAATGACCTAGCCTTTCATGCCACAAATTATAATTATTTATTTTATTATGAACATTAGATATAAAATGCCCTTTTTGGCAAAAAAACGGACCACCGGAACATTATCAATATAATTACCTTCCATAATATTCTCACCATTTTTTTTGCTAACAGCTACACCTCCTGGATGAAAAATACGGTAACTCCTGCATCCTGCATCTTTTTTCACCGACAAGAGATTTTGAGGAACTTCCGAACAAAAACAGTACATCGTTCAAAACGATTTTGGGCAGAGAATCACTGCACAACTCCATTGTGCCTTTCTTGGTTGCATAAATAAACTGGCCACACTTTGCCACTGCAATTTTAATTGGTTTTTCCAAGACTTTGATATTATCAAACAGATTCTCATTATTGACCAAATGGTCAGATGCTCCAGAGTCCAGAACAAACGAAATTTCTTGTTCTTTATTCTTTTCTCGTTTAAACATGAATGCGAAACCTTCTGGAACTTCTTCAGACTGAGCAGTTGCCACTTGTACATGTTTGTTCTTGTCGTTATTGTTTTCATTATCTCTCTCTCTCTTATATATATAACAATCCTTTTTTATATGGCCGGCTTTTGCGCAATGAAAAACAATTTTATTATTATTATTAAACCTATTCTTTGATTTGAACTTGTTTTTATTTGGTTTGTAATTAATGCTTTTGTTTTGGAAATTTTTAAATTTATTCTCCTTCCTACGGTGTGTAATACTTTTAGAGTTGCATCTTTACTGACATTTTTCATGGTCAAACAGTCTGTTCTTCACAAAAGCAAGGGTCAGATTATCTTCGGATAATGTTTCAATAGCCGTTATTACACCGTCATATAATGATGACCTGTTAATATGATCTTTTTGTTTTAAACTTTTCAAATTTAAGTCTTGCTTGCTTTCCATTTATGCAAGCTTCACATAAGTCCTCATTTGGTTTTATATTATTTAACATATCGATATCCTCAAACATATTATTAGCTTTTATTTCTAAATATTTTCCTTTGCTTAAATGACCTAGCCTTTCATGCCACAAATTATAATTATTTATTTTATTATGAACATTAGATATAAATGCCCTTTTGGCATAAAAACGGACCACCGGAACATTATCAATATAATTACCTTCCATAATATTCTCTCCATTTTTGCTAACAGCTACACCTCCTGGATGAAATACCACGGTAACTCCTGCATCCTGCATCTTTTTCACCGACAAGAGATTTTGAGAAACTTCCGAACAAAACAGTACATCGTTCAAAACGATTTTGGCCAGAGAATCACTGCACAACTCCATTGTGCCTTTCTTGGTTGCATAAATAAACTGGCCACACTTTGCCACTGCAATTTTAATTGGTTTTTCCAAGACTTTGATATTATCAAACAGATTCTCATTATTGACCAAATGGTCAGATGCTCCAGAGTCCAGAACAAACGAAATTTCTTGTTCTTTATTCTTTTCTCGTTTAAACATGAATGCGAAACCTTCTGGAACTTCTTCAGACTGAGCAGTTGCCACTTGTACATGTTTGTTCTTGTCGTTATTGTTTTCATTATCTCTCTCTCTTATATATATAATAAGAATTCCAACGATCCAAGGTTTGTTTTTAAAAAGTGTTTTTATTTAACTAAACCTTATATTAGAACATTGATGTGATTTGAACTCCCCGACCTAATATTAGAAAAGTCTCAAACGGAATTCATTTCTTCTTGGCGAGATCTTGATCTCGAAACCTCCTTTAGAAAGCTTTTAAAGCTTAGTTACTTAAGCTTTCCACTTCGCGGCTTACTCGGTCTTCGTCGGGGATGGCTTCGGCTGAGAGAGAGTCGAAGCTTCGGTTTGCGAGAGGCGCTACTTTCGTGAGAGCGACTGATAAACAATGCGTTGGCGTATGTGAGGGTGGCGTGGGAGATGCGTCGGCTTAGATGAGAAGGCGGCCGCATCTGGTGATCGGTGTTGGATTACGTCTGGGGAGCTCATTTGTTTACAAGAACTATTGGGTGTGGGAACGCACTGATAACGGAGTGGTCAGTGTCGTTTGATCGGAATGCCTGAGACTTCCTGTTGATCTCGGCTTGGCGACTCATGCATTTGTTTATGCAGGTGTTGGGGTGTCTCATCTTATGTTTATTATATCTCTATATGGGAGTAAGGGTGAGTGCTAGATCATATGCATAATGTGTATTGGTATTGGTGTGATTATGGATGTGGTCTAGTGCTTAACATATAAATGATGCGTAACATGTTGTGGAGCATTATGGATATGTTACTCCCCGGCATTTGTCATAAGCCTGTCCTCAGGTTTTTATTTTTAGGATATAGGGTTGGAGTTTCATCCACTACTATTGGTGTGTTATTTGCTTCCTCCTCTTCTTCTCGAGGTTTTACATATTTGATAGTTATGTTTTTAGGTATTTTCTTAAATTTAACAATTAGATATCAATTATACTAAATATTAATAATATGAACAATGTTATTATAACTATTTGTATCATGTTATTGAATTTTGTATGTTCTACAATTATTTGTTTGTCTGTACATAAGACAAAGGTTCTAATCTAGTTATATTATTACTGATGTAAACATTTTGTGTGAAATCCAGCATTGAATTAGTTATTGTAAATTGAATATTTGGATTGAACAATTATAAATTTTAATTATGTTGTTTCCTTGTATTGTGATATCTTTGTCTAAGCAGTTTTGATTTAATTTTGATTTTGGAAGATTCCAAGTTAACAATATGTTTGGTTCAACGTAATTAATTTGGAAATTTTTGTAGGTTTTTTTGTGTAAGGACATTTTGTTGGTTTTGTTTTAAAATTCCTTTTTATACATTCGTCTTTTATTAACTCTTTAGTTTCTTTATTATAAATCTTATTTTCATAGCAGTAATATTTGTCAGATGTTATTTCTGTCAAAATATTATTTTGTTCATCTGGATAGGGAATTATTTTGAATACGGGTACATTGGTACTTTTCGCTTGGAATGTTAGAAATTATGTAAATTTCGTTAGTGTCAATTTTAAAACCAAGTTGAGGTTTTTATGTTCAATAATTTTTCGGAATTTATATGTTTTCAAGTAATCTTGTTTTAGTAATTTTGGATTAAAAATGCCCAGCCTAGTTAATTGCATACCCATTTCTATGTCTTCTATATATTCCGTAAAATTTTGTAAATTGAAAATAAAAATTTCTAATTTTTGTTTCCTATTGTTTTCTTCATTAAGTCGGTTAATCAATTCGATTCCGTGGTTTATTACGTCTATAACTAAATTAAGTTCATTGGATTGTATACTAAGACTGGCTAGATTGTCGATTTTCTGTTCTAATTCTTTCCTATCTTCTTGGTCTAGTGTGCCGAATAGGTATTTGTACGCGGTACCTACTATGTTAATCAAACCTCTCTTGTTACGTTTGGCTATCTTTTAGCCCATTTATTTCCCTATTCAGTTTATCTATTAAATATTTGACTTGTATTTCGTTCTCGAAATCTTTAGCCATTATTAAAAGGTTATTATATGTTTCTTCGGTTTTGGTTACATTTATTATTAGATAGTGGTACTCAAAGTTAGTTGGCAGATCGATGGATCCGGTTTTAAACATTAAGTATCCGTTTTTGGACTGAATTGGGTTTATCTCAATATTTTGTCCATTAGTTGTGTCAATCAGGAGCGAAAGGAAGATGAAGATCTTAATTAGACTGCTGATGATTGTTCGCATTGATTTCGGGGTTTGGCCTGGAATTGTCGTATTTGCTAAGGTTAATTTTCTTTTTCTTTTTTTAAACTTAGATTTATAGTGCGTTATCTTTCTACCTCTGTTTTCTCTTCGTAGTGCTTATCATCTAACTTTGTTATTTCTCCTGTCTTTTTTGAAAGGGTTAGTTATCTTGGATTTTACTAATGGTGATTGTCTAAATCGCGTGTCCACTTCGAACTCGTTACGACGGGTGTTCAACTGGGTGATTTGTTTTACCTTATTTAGTTGGGTGTCGTAATCTGGAGTTCCGGCGTATATGAAAATATCCGCAGGTGTACGGTTTGTGGTATTGTGTCTTGTCTTGTGGTTGTAAGTATACAGGATCGATTCGAACTTGGTATACTTTGTTTCTGGATCGTTTTCGCTTGTTATTATCCTTAACTTTTCGTTAACGGTTTTGTGGAATCGTTCGATGTCCGAAATGCGTTTTTACTGGATGTGATCTCTATTTTTACCTCTTCCGAGATTAGCCATGCTTGCAGAGCTGCGCACATGAAAGCTGAATCTTTATCGGCTTTTATTTCTTGAGGTTTACCCATCTCATTAAAGACTTTCAATATGGCTCTTTTTGCTTCGAGCCAGTCGCGGCTGTTTACCTCTACGAGGGTGGCGAACTTGGAATAAATGTCTATGCATGATAGAAACTGTTGGTTGCCTATGAGATAGAAGTCCATCACGTATCGTTCTCTAACGTTTTGTATTTCAGGTGTTATTTCGAATGCCAATTTGGTGTCTCTATGCTCCGTTTTGGCAATATTGCACGTTGGACATTCGTTTATGATGTTCTGTATGAGTTTCTGGTGGTCTGGGTAGTAGTATTTCCCTTTAAACCAATTGATGGTCTTTTCTATTCCCGGATGAAGTAGTTCTTTGTGTGTTTTCATGATCAGTTGCTTAAATTCTGAATAGTTTGAAAGGTCGATCAGTTTAGTACTAGACTTCATGACTTTCGTGAAGTTGCTAGGACTGATTATTTCAAGAAAGCTTGTTGGAATATTGGAAAGTCGGTATCGTTGTGGAAATATAATGCGCTCTTTTTCGTGCATACATATTCCTTGATAATTTCTTTGGCTAAACTGTTGGTCATTTCTTTATAAGTGATTTTTATGATCAGCTTGTGGAAATAATGATTTGTGACTACTTCATCGTTATCTCCTTTATGAACTCAATCTGGCGATTGAAATAGTTGACGGGTCGTTCGGTAAGGGGGATATGGTTGAGGTTATCCTCGTGTGCGCTGTGTATTGTGGCGCCTGCACTATCGGAAACCTCTCCAAGTAAAGTTTTCGTTAACTTTTACTCGGGACAATGCGTCTGCTACGTGGTTTTCCTTACCAGGTAAATATTTGATTTTAAAAGTCAAATTCGTTCAATTTGATCTTCCACCGTTGCAGCATCATGTTGGGTTCCTTGAGGTTATTCAACCAGACCAAAGGTTTATGGTCGCTAAGTATTTCGAAAGTTCTGCCGAATAGGTATGATCGGAAATACTTGGTTGCCCATACAATTGCTAGCAGTTCTTTTTCAATTGTGGAGTAATTGATCTCGTGTTCGTTCAGCGTTCTGCTGGCGTAACAGATCGGCTTATGGTCCTGTGATAGAACCGCTCCTATCGCCATGTTACTAGCGTCTGTAGTGACTGAGAACATTTTGTTGAAGTCTGGATATACGAGAATGGGGTCTGAGGTGATGAGTCCTTTTAGTCTCTCAAATGCCTCGACATATTTCTCTTCTTTAGGATCTTTGACAGCTTGCTTCTTTAATTTGAGAGTCATAGGCTGTGCTATGTTCGCGAAACTAGGAATAAACTTCCTATAAAATCCGCATAGTCCTAGGAATGACTTGATTTGTTTAGTAGTTTCCGGTATCGGGAATCCGGTTATGGCTGAGATCTTATTTGGATTCGGAATGATTCCTTCTGGTGTGACTACATGACCTAGGAACTCAGTTTCTTTCTTCAGAAACTCACACTTATCCATTTGAAGCTTGAGATTTGCGTCTCTTAACTTCCCGAAAACCTTTCTTAGTGACAACAGATGTTCTTCCAATGAAGTGGAGAAAATTATGATGTCGTCTAAGTATACTAGACAATCATTGAACATCAATTCTTCCAAAAGCTCGTTCATGCATCTTTGGAATGTTGCTGGGGCGTTTGTTAGCCCGAACGGCATTCGTGTATACTCGTAATGGCCGTGTTTGGTTGAAAACGCTGTTTTCATGATCGACGCAGGTTCCATTGGGATTTGATGGAAGCCTTTGGCTAAATCGATCGTTGTGAAATATTGACACTTTCCTAATTTGTCCAATATTTCATCCATTCTGGGTGTAGGAAATTTATCCTTGATAGTTATTTCGTTGAGACCTCTATAGTCTACAACTAACCTGTACTTCTGTTTTCCAGATGCATCTATCTTTTTGGGGATCATCGAAATAGGGGAACAGTAAGGCGATTTCGACTTACGAATTATTCCTTGCGCCATCATATCTCTGATCTGCTTATTGACTTCCTCGTCATGTATTTGCGCGTATTTGTACGGCCTCCGGTATACCGGATCTTCGTGCTGTGTTTGAATTGCGTGCTTGACAGTACTTGTGAAAGTCAAATTGTCACCTTCTCTATACTGCAAGTCGCTGAACTCATATAGCACTTTCTTCAACTTCTCTTTTTCTTCTTCGTTCAAATGTTCTATTCTAAGTTCATGGCATTCCCTCAATTCGTTATCAAGAGCGGAAGTGAAGTATTGATCCTCATTCGAGGATGAATCGAGGCACTTCGGTGCGGTCCCGACTTCTTCAATAACTTCTCCACTAGAGATTATTGGGAATATCCTTTCTCCTAACATTACGGTGTTATCCCTGTAATTTATTACGGCTTTGCTGGCCATCAGATATTCTCTGCCTAACAGGATATCGTAATTGTTGGAAAAATCGAACACGTAGAACTTCTGCTCGGTTGGGCAGACTTTGTTGGGGGGCCTTATTATACTACTTGTTAATCTGACAGGTCCGTTGATGGTATGGACCTTGAGGTTTTCTTTATTGGTGGTGGCCTTCGGGAAATTTTCTTTTTTATTATGTTAATTGAAGATCCCGAATCCACTATACCTCTTAAGACTTTGTTGTTTAGGGTAATGTTTATATAGGGTCCCCTCGGTTTCTTCCGAGGCTACTTGATGAAAAATTTACATCCATTTTCATTTGTCCGCTATTACTTTCCCTCACTCTTTTTGTCGGCTGGTTGGGTTTGCTACTACTAGACTGGTTTTGATTGATTTGGTAATTGGTTAGGTTTTGTGCCTGACCTTGATTTAATGAATTGCAAAATTCGTGGTTTAATCCCGGGTTGATATAATTGTTTCGCGGAGTGTTACTTGAACCGGATAAATTCTGAGTGGGGGTAAGCATTGGAACTATAGTTTGGGTAATAATTCCCATCATTCTTGCGAACTGAATTAGGTGACTTTTGAACTGTTTTATTGTTACTTTTATCCTCGGCCCTGGCTTCGTATAAGCCCTCTTCTTGAGCGGCCCTTTTGAGGTTGGACAAGGTGGTTATATCTTTTCTAACGAGGGTCATGAAAAGCCTGTCAGGTAATTTCTTTGATATTACATCCTTAATTGTATTGTTCAGAGCGTTTTTATAGATTTGAATGTTGGTTGCATCTGTCTCTAGTGATAACTTATTGCTAACAATTAATGCTTTATTCTCTATATCTTCTACGAACTTACGGAGGCTTCCAGTGAACTTCGTGAAGTAAATTTGACGCAGGAGGTCCTCGTATGGGGTGTGGTTTTAAATTCATCGATCAATGCTGCCTTTAATTCCTGCCATGTGTTGGGTTGTATCATCTGCGATGCTCTTTGAGCATCGCCCGTTAGCTGAACTTCCACTGCTCCGAACATTATACGTTGTTGTCTTGCTTCTTGCGTAGGGTATAACTCTTGGATGTATTCGATTCTTTTTATAAACGAGCTCAGTTGTCCAACTGAGCCGTCGTATGCTGGCACTTGTCTAATAGACAGTAGTGCTTGATTTAGATGGATCTCACTTAAGCTTACTGGTGGTAATGCCATTTTAACTGTTTGGGTTTGGTTTTATTTTTGACAAGATGTGTTAAGTTTCACTTCACTTGTTTTGAACTCAACGTTTCGTTGCACTTGCCGTAGTTTTGCTTTGGGTAAGTCTGGTGTATTTATTGTGTTTTGCACTCCACGTTTCGTTGAACTTGCTGGAGTTTTCAGTTTGGGTAAGTCTGGTGTATTATAATTAAGTTGCCTAGTGCTACGGTGCACCTAGGTTCTTTGGCGGATTCACTTTGCTAAATTTTATTTAGATGTATGAATCCTACCGGCTGCGCCAATAAAATTCAACGATCCAAGGTTTGTTTTTAAAAAGTGTTTTTATTTAACTAAACCTTATATTAGAACATTGATGTGATTTGAACTCCCCGACCTAATATTAGAAAGTCTCAAACGGAATTCGTTTCTTCTTGGCGAGATCTTGATCTCGAAACCTCCTTTAGAAAGCTTTTAAAGCTTAGTTACTTAAGCTTTCCACTTCGCGGCTTACTCGGTCTTCGGATACGTCGGGGATGGCTTCGGCTGAGAGAGTCGAAGCTTCGGTTGCGAGAGGCGCTACTTTCGTGAGAGCGACTGATAAACAATGCGTTGGCGTATGTGAGGGTGGCGTGGGAGATGCGTCGGCTTAGATGAGAAGGCGGCCGCATCTGGTGATCGGTGTTGGATTACGTCTGGGGGCTCATTTGTTTACAAGAACTATTGGGGTGTGGGAACGCACTGATAACGGAGTGGTCAGTGTCGTTTGATCGGAATGCCTGAGACTTCCTGTTGATCTCGGCTTGGCGACTCATGCATTTGTTTATGCAGGTGTTGGGGTGTCTCATCTTATGTTTATTATATCTCTATATGGGAGTAAGGGTGAGTGCTAGATCATATGCATAATGTGTATTGGTATTGGTGTGATTATGGATGTGGTCTAGTGCTTAACATATAAATGATGCGTAACATGTTGTGGAGCATTATGGATATGTTACTATATATAACAATCCTTTTTTTATATGGCCGGCTTTGCCGCAATGAAAACAATTTTTATTATTATTATTAAACCTATTCTTTGATTTGAACTTGTTTTTATTTGGTTTGTAATTAATGCTTTTGTTTTGGAAATTTTTAAATTTATTCTCCTTCCCTACGGTGTGTAATACTTTTAGAGTTGCATCTTTACTGACATTTTTCATGGTCAAGCAGTCTGTTCTTCACAAAAGCAAGGGTCAGATTATCTTCGGATAATGTTTCAATAGCCGTTATTACACCGTCATATAATGAAGGTAGTGATAACAACAGATGCGATACTTTGTCCAATTCATCCATTTGCGCACCGGCAGCAAACAGCTCGGCAATTAATTCATCAAATTTATTAAAATGCTGCAACAACAAAGTATCACCCTTCAGCTTCAATGATAATAACTGCTTTCGAACAGACAACTGCGATGCAAGACTCTTCCTTTCGTAAATAGCGTCTAAATTTTAAAAATCGTTTTACCACTACAATCGGTTGGTGCAAAGCTAAGAAAAGAGTCACTTAAATACTCTATAATTACACTTTTTGCATTTCTCTCTTGTTTCTTCCATTCTTCTGTTATTTCACCACACTCTTGGTCAATAACCTTAATGGCGTCTATTTCTGTCAGCAATGCTCTTATTCTAAACTTCCAAATGGAGTATTTTTTCTCCATCAAATGGTTTTATGTTTCGCTTTCCTTTTTCCATTTTTTATAAATCAAAACTTTATACTTATCTGCAGTAAAGAGGCGTGGGCTGGGCCCATAACCTATTGAAAAATACACCCACAAAACTGTACGCTGCAGGTGGCGTCAACTTGGCGTCGGCTTGACGTCAACTTAGCGTTCTTAGTTTTACACAGCCCACTTGGATTTAACTGAAGAATGTCTCAGTTAATTCTCTCTTATATCTTTCCTTGTGTTTTGATTTTGTTTTATATTAATAACCACTTATAAATTTTGTTTTAGGAATTAATTTATTCTTTATTATTTGCTTATTTTCGTTTGCTCGACTTGTCACGTGAACATTCAAAGAAAGAGTGAAGAGACGCTTCATTGCGCTGTCAAGTGTGAGTGTACTTACATTCAGCACATCACATGTACTTTGCTGAATTCTTATATGATCATGTATGTATTGGTGTGTTTGGTTTTGTCTGTGCAGAAAAGAACAAATTATTACGTCATCTTATGCATGTGTTTTTTTTCTGAATATTTCAACAATAATAATAAAGACAATATATACAGTGATATATATCGAGCCCTAAGACCACGAAAAGACCGCCTCAAATGCGAGTGCACCTGACTCTGCGAATCGAGAAGGTATGGTTATATCTCCCACTCCCTCTGACATAACCTTGCCCTCAGAATTTATCAACTCGCCCCCACAACTGTGGCCGGGCAGTTCCATTTACAACCTCCACCTGCTTTGTCTAGATCGCCTTCTATGGCTGATCTAATGAGCGACATGCCCACAACCTCGGCTGCAGCAGCGGCCAGAACTCCAGACTCTTCTACTACTGCTGTTGTTCCTAACCTAGCTCTGACATCCTCTCATGCCAAGACTTTAGGCCTACAGAAACAGATGACACTGACTCAGCTCTTCAAGGGGCCGCTAAACAGAAACGCTGCAGAACAAAAGCTCAGTGCCAAGCTCAGGGGCTGAGGCTGACGCCACTACCAAAAGAGGGCGACCACGCTGGGCCCCTCAATTACTAAGCCGGTGGTCAAAAAGACTGCCACTAATACAAATATTAACTCAGTTATTAATAAATCCATTGCCTCTGCAAAAACAAGTCTAGTGCAAATTCTAAAACTACTACGATTTACTAAAAAGAAGCTGAGATTATGCTTGTTGATGACGATACTAGTGAGGGGAGAGGTTGAATTTGAGGAACCTTTTCCCACAACTAGGCGCTCTACTGTTCCCCTTCCCACTTGACTCCTAATTCAGTGCAGCCTACTGCTGATGCTGTCTCTGCTGACGCCAAAATAAAGCGGCCAGCCCCGATATTCATAGACAAAGTCACAGAAATTGTTCCGCTAATACAAGAACTTAACAAAGTCATCGGTATTGATAACTACGAAACCAAGCCCTCTGCTAACGGGTCTTTGAAAGTACAATGCCTTACTATTGATGGACATAGGACACTAGTTAAATTCCTGACTGAGGTCAAAAAAGTGCCACAGACTGGATATGTGAACAGCTTGGCAAGCTGGGTCATACAGTAAGGCATATTGCCGTGATACTTAAACGGTTCACCAAGGAACCTTTAGACTTATTCGAGATTGAATTAGAACCTCACGAAAACAATAAGCTTATATACGACTTAAAATCAATATGTAGCCAAATGATTAAGGTTGAGAAACCTATTCGCTCGCCTGGTGTGCCTCAGTGCCACAAATGCCAGATGTTTGGGCACACAAAGAACTACTGCAACCGTGCAGTCGTATGCCTTAAATGTGGCATAGAAGAAGCGCCAAAATGTGCAAACTGCGGAGGAGCCCACGTCTCCAGCTACCGTGGCTGTGACAAGTATAAATTGTACTGTAAAGAAGAGAAAATGGTTTAGAAAAAACTAATCAAATGTTGAGCAAACTACAGATGCCTACCTTACCCGCCACTATGGGCTTGCGTCGATCCCGCCAACCACCCGATCTGAATCGGCAGGCTTATCAGAGCTTCATCAATCCACTCGTCGTCGATCGCGCTCAGGCGCTGCTACTCCAGGCTCCTCTTGTCCAGGAGCTGAGCTACTCTGAGGCTTTCCGAGCCGGCAACTCATTCGCGAATTCTCAGCCTCTCCCTTCTAGGAAGGAGAGGTATTCCAAACAAATTCCAGCGGTCAATGTAGTTGACCGCGATTCACTGGGCCACAAGCTTGACATGGTCATATCGCTCCTGACCCAGGACAGAACTCGGCCAGCGGCCAGCTCAGACGAAGCAGTTGTGATTGAATTAAACAAAAATGGATCAGTTAATTGCACAAGTTACTAAACTTACTGAATGCTTATATACTAATATTCAAGCAAACATGGCCACTAGAAATGTTTAGATGAAAACCACTAACATTCTCTACTCATAAATTCGGAATCATTTTCTGAAAATAACCACACGCCACAACATAATGTATGCAATTCATTTTTATTTGCCCGCGAAGTCGATGTAGCTAGTGGCTGGATCCACGATTGATCCGCCACTACGCTTTTCCGAGTCACGGACGAAATCACGTAATCATACATACAACTTATTTACATTTTTCAAACCACTAACTCGGATTTGAAATACCATAATAACCACACGCCACAACACTGTACAAAATCCAGATCACTTTCTTTGCTAAGTCGATGTAGCTGATGGCTGGATCCTCGATTGGTCTGCTGTCACGCTTTTCCGAACCAAAAAACAGGCACAATTGTGTAAACAAACACATTAATTCTGGTCAAAATTGTTATATTTGAGCGCCCGCCCACAAACATGCCCTGAGCACAGCCATGTATGCAAGCGCATATGCATACAAGCATACACTCACACCCACACAAACAAAACCACACGGCGAAAAACTCGGCGAATTCCCGACTGACGCTAAATTTTAAATTTAACTGATCACAGCTAATCGATGTAACTAATGGGTAGATCCCCGATTTGATCTCCCATTATGTTTTTCCGAGTCGCGAATAATAATATGGGAATTAATTTCGAATTAATTTCCCATTTAATACAGGCTAGAAGAGCCATGCAACTGAATTGCGAATATAAGCGTCTCTTCACGATGCTGGCGAAACGAAAATGAATGGCAACATCTCGACTGCCTCTTTTCTCCCTTTTCTTTAGATGAGCGAGCCAGCAGCAACCTACTCTACTTAGAGTAATAAGGATGGCTGCAGAAAACTGCGCAGTGGTTTTTCTGTTGAGAGAGCTACGCGCGCACACTGCTACACTCAACTCTACAAAATCCACTCATACACTCCTACACTTACTACTCTGGCTGCCTCGGACCTGTAGGCAGAGGAGCACGACACAATCACTGAGACAAAGCAACTACAGTTGCTGTAAGAATGAATATTTTTCCCCTTCCCTCCTCCCACGACTAGCGGACTGCTGTCGAATGCGGAGCTGTACTCTGTTCTCGCTGCCCCGGACCAGTGGGCAGAGGAACAAGAGAGAGAGCGAAAACAAATAATTATACAACGGACAACGATTCTAAAATCTTGCAAAGTTATGGCTGATTATAGCATGCCCATACATATATACACATCTATGTGTACGACTTATGCCTGATTCTCTCTGTCTTTTCCCACCCCCATACTGACAAGCGGACTGCTTGAAAATATGGGGCCATTATATTTCTTATTCTTTTCTCCCCTTACCCGGCTGCCTCGGACCAGTAGGCAGAGGGAAGGGTAGTAGAAGCCAAAACACAAACAAAAAATATCTATATATATGAATATAAAATGTATCTTATTATTTCTATCATCATAATGTAAAAACTATCTAGACTGTTTAGCTACTTTTAAGTCAGTTAACTCTATTCTCTTTTCCATGCAATTACTGCCAGCATATCTGTTGGCTATAGATTAATACTGCTGTTTGAAAAGTAGAGCAATTTTCGCCTACTGCTGCTAACCAGCAGCTAGTAGGTGGAATTTTGCTAATAATTTAATAATTTGTACAGCCCCAACACATTGTCTGAGTATGCTAAGTATAGTATAAATGTCAATAAATCCTCCATTGCGTAGTGCAGACTGGCTCCCCTGAACCTGCTGGTTCAGGTTTAGGCTGGAGCCAGTATTACCAAACTTTTTGTTGTATAATAGCTAAAACTAGCCTTTGAAAAACGCTAGAAATAGCCAGAAAATTTGAATGCTAGCTATTACAAAAAACGCTAGAGTATTTTAACGACTTTTTTTATTGATTTAATCAAGAATTTTTGCGAACTTATTAAGTTTGTCTAAATTTTTATTTCCTCCTCTTCATATGATTTTAAGTAGGACTGACTGACCCTATCTTTTTTAGGCAACCTGGTGGCACTTCGTAATTATGACAGCATTTACCTTCCCGGCGAAGTCAGTATCCACAAATATGAAATTAAGTTAATATTATAAAATATAAGTTGAACAGACGACATACCTTATGTGCAAAATTTAGTTCAATGTTTGAATTGCCATTTTTTTTTTTTTTTTTAACATTATTCATTTGGCTACATTTAACATTATTCTACCTCTGCGTTCGACCATGGCAGCGATAAAAGGCTTAGCGCAAATGATGCCAGTGCAGAAAATCTTCTGTTCCCTGCTGCATCCACGTACTAAAAAACTTCGGTCCAAAAGCTTGTGGTATTTTGGCTGTCTTGGCATGTGCGTGCAAATCACTAAGCTTTGCAGCGATGCTAGACTTTACAGTATTTGCAATAGTATTTCCTTCATCGGCTGCATCTACAGCCAGCCAATCTTTGAAGATGGGTCCTGCATACTGGCATGATGCGGTTTTTGCTTATAAACCTTAGGCATTTTACACTTACACGATCGCGAATTAGATTGTGAAATAACTCATTAGTGATTGTATTAAACTCGATTCAATTTATTTAATACCTAAAAACGATGAAATTTAATTCTCTTTTTGGCTTATCGATGTTATTTTGCGATTTAAATCAAAAATACAACAAAGTATATAAGTGTGGCATCGTGAAAGTATAAAAATACCTGAAGCTGCCAGAGGTTTTTAATAAGCTAAAATTACGCCAGTTTGTCTTTGAAAATAGCCATAATTCCCGCTACCCGCTATTTTACAATTTATCCCGCATTTGGCAATTGAAACACGATAGATCTAGTGGGAAAATAGCTAAATTGGCAACACTGGCTGGAGCTGGCCTGTAATACGTAATGTTATTGTTGCCTCCGTGCATACGACAAACAAAAAAAAGCTCCCGCAAATTTAATTAATTAAATTGGTTTCATGTGGAAAATAAATGCCGAGAGTGTTTAGAAATATTGTGCGGTTGTTTTATAGCCTGTGCAATAAAATTTATTCTGATTTTCGTGGAAACATAAATGTTTGGCCGCTCTGAAAAATTAAAACTGGAGAAAATTCAACCTAACCTAAAAAGTGAACATATATAAAAACGTGGGAGGCTGCAGCCGCTGCTGCTCGCCTCCGCTTGCATGAATGCAATAAAACAATTAACAATATAATAATAAAGACAATATATACAGTGACTGTGACAGATGGGACGAAAATCGAGCCCTAAGACCGCGAAAAAGACCGCCTCAAATGCGAGTACACCTGACTCTGCGAATCGAGAAGGTATGGTTATATCTCCCACCCCCTCTGACATAACCTTGCCCTCAGAATTTATCAACTCGCCCCACAACTGTGGCCGGGCAGTTCACATTTACAACCTCCACCTGCTTTGTCTAGATCGCCTTCTATGGCTGATCTAATGAGCGACATGCCCACAACCTCGGCTGCAGCAGCGGCCAGAACTCCAGACTCTTCTACTACTGCTGTTGTTCCTAACCCAAGCTCTGACATCCTCTCATGCCAAGACTTTGGGCCTACAGAAACAGATGACACTGACTCAGCTCTTCAGGGGCCGCTAAACAGAAACGCTGCAGAACAAAAGCTCAGTGCCAAGCTCAGGGCTGAGGCTGACGCCACTACCAAAAAGAGGGCGACCACGCTGGGCCCCTCAATTACTAAGCCGGTGGTCAAAAAGACTGCCACTAATACAAATATTAACTCAGTTATTAATAAATCCATTGCCTCTGCAAAAAACAAGTCTAGTGCAAATTCTAAAAACTACTACGATTTACTAAAAGAAGCTGAGATTATGCTTGTTGATGACGATACTAGTGAGGGAGAGGTTGAATTTGAGGAACCTTTTCCCACAACTAGGCGCTCTACTGTTTCCCCCCTTCCCACTTGACTCTTAATTCAGTGCAGCCCTGCTGCTGATGCTGTCTCTGCTGACGCCAAAATAAAGCGGCCAGCCCCGATATTCATAGACAAAGTCACAGAAATTGTTCCGCTAATACAAGAACTTAACAAAGTATCAAAAGTATTGATAACTACGAAACCAAGCCCTCTGCTAACGGGTCTTTGAAAGTACAATGCCTTACTATTGATGGACATAGGACACTAGTTAAATTCCTGACTGAGGTCAAAAAAGTGCCATTTCATAGCTTTCGATTGCAATCGGACAAGGGCCTAAGGGTCGTTATTCGCCACCTACACCGCTCCACACCCACAGACTGGATATGTGAACAGCTTGGCAAGCTGGGTCATACAGTAAGGCATATTGCCGTGATACTTAAACGGTTCACCAAGGAACCTTTAGACTTATTCGAGATTGAATTAGAACCTCACGAAAACAATAAGCTTATATACGACTTAAAATCAATATGTAGCCAAATGATTAAGGTTGAGAAACCAATTCGCTCGCCTGGTGTGCCTCAGTGCCACAAATGCCAGATGTTTGGGCACACAAAGAACTACTGCAACCGTGCAGTCGTATGCCTTAAATGTGGCATAGAAGAAGCGCCAAAATGTGCAAACTGCGGGAGGAGCCCACGTCTCCAGCTACCGTGGCTGTGACAAGTATAAATTGTACTGTAAAAGAAGAGAAAATGGTTTAGAAAAACTAATCAAATGTTGAGCAAACTACAGATGCCTACCTTACCCGCCACTATGGGCTTTGCGTCGATCCCGCCAACCACCCGATCTGAATCGGCAGGCTTATCCAGAGCTTCATCAATCCACTCGTCGTCGATCGCGCTCAGGCGCTGCTACTCAGGCTCCTCTTGTCCAGGAGCTGAGCTACTCTGAGGCTTTCCGAGCCGGCAACTCATTCGCGAATTCTCAGCCTCTCCCTTCTAGGAAGGAGAGGTATTCCAAACAGAAATTCCAGCGGTCAATGTAGTTGACCGCGATTCACTGGGCCACAAAGCTTGACATGGTCATATCGCTCCTGACCCAGGACAGAACTCGGCCAGCGGCCAGCTCAGACGAAGCAGTTGTGATTGAATTAAACAAAAAAATGGATCAGTTAATTGCACAAGTTACTAAACTTACTGAATGCTTATATACTAATATTCAAGCAAACATGGCCACTAGAAATGTTTAGATGAAAACCACTAACATTCTCTACTCATAAATTCCGGAATCATTTTCTGAAAATAACCACACGCCACAACATAATGTATGCAATTCATTTTATTTGCCCGCGAAAGTCGATGTAGCTAGTGGCTGGATCCACGATTGATCCGCCACTACGCTTTTCCGAGTCACGGACGAAATCACGTAATCATACATACAACTTATTTACATTTTCAAACCACTAACTCGGATTTGAAATACCATAATAACCACACGCCACAACACTGTACACGCTTTTCCGAAAAATCCAGATCACTTTCTTTTGCTAAGTCGATGTAGCTGATGGCTGGATCCTCGATTGGTCTGCTGTCACGCTTTTCCGAACCAAAAAAAACAGGCACAATTGTGTAAACAAACACATTAATTCTGGTCAAAATTGTTATATTTGAGCGCCCGCCCACAAACATGCCCTGAGCACAGCCATGTATGCAAGCGCATATGCATACAAGCATACACTCACACCCACACAAACAAAAACCACACGGCGAAAAACTCGGCGAATTCCCGACTGACGCTAAATTTTAAATTTAACTGATCACAGCTAATCGATGTAACTAATGGGTAGATCCCCGATTTGATCTCCCATTATGTTTTTCCGAGTCGCGAATAATAATATGGGAATTAATTTCGAATTAATTTCCCATTTAATACAGGCTAGAAGAGCCATGCAACTGAATTGCGAATATAAGCGTCTCTTCACGATGCTGGCGAAACGAAAATGAATGGCAACATCTCGACTGCCTCTTTTTCTCCTTTTTTTTAGATGAGCGAGCCAGCAGCAACCTACTCTACTTAGAGTAATAAGGATGGCTGCAGCAAACTGCGCAGTGGTTTTTCTGTTGAGAGAGCTACGCGCGCACACTGCTACACTCAACTCTACAAAATCCACTCATACACTCCTACACTTACTACTCTGGCTGCCTCGGACCTGTAGGCAGAGGAGCACGACACAATCACTGAGACAAGCAACTACAGTTGCTGTAAGAATGAATATTTTTCCCCTTCCCTCTCCTCCCACGACTAGCGGACTGCTGTCGAATGCGGAGCTGTACTTTCTGTTCTCGCTGCCCCGGACCAGTGGGCAGAGGAACAAGAGAGAGAGCGAAAACAAATAATTATACAACGGACAACGATTCTAAAATCTTGCAAAGTTATGGCTGATTATAGCATGCCCATACATATATACACATCTATGTGTACGACTTATGCCTGATTCTCTCTGTCTTTCCCACCCCCATACTGACAAGCGGACTGCTTGGAAATATGGGGCCATTGCTATTTCTTATTCTTTTCTCCTTACCCGGCTGCCTCGGACCAGTAGGCAGAGGGAAGGGTAGTAGAAGCCAAAACACAAACAAAAAATATCTACATATATATATGAATATAAAATGTATCTTATTATTTCTATCATCATAATGTAAAACTATCTAGACTGTTTAGCTACTTTTAAGTCAGTTAATTCTCTTTTCCTATTACTGCCAGCATATCTGTTGGCTATAGATTAATACTGCTGTTTGAAAAGTAGAGCAATTTTCGCCTACTGCTGCTAACCAGCAGCTAGTAGGTGGAATTTTGCTAATAATTTAATAATTTGTACAGCCCCAACACATTGTCTGAGTATGCTAAGTATAGTATAAATGTCAATAAATCCTCCATTGCGTAGTGCAGACTGGCTCCCCTGAACCTGCTGGTTCAGGTTTAGGCTGGAGCTGGCCTGTAATACGTAATGTTATTGTTGCCTCCGTGCATACGACAAAAAAAAAAGCTCCCGCAAATTTAATTAATTAAATTGGTTTCATGTGGAAAATAAATGCCGAGAGTGTTTAGAAATATTGTGCGGTTGTTTTTATAGCCTGTGCAATAAAATTTATTCTGATTTTCGTGGAAACATAAATGTTTGGCCGCTCTGAAAATTAAAACTGGAGAAAATTCAACCTAACCTAAAAGTGAACATATATAAAAACGTGGGAGGCTGCAGCCGCTGCTGCTCGCCTCCGCTTGCATGAATGCAATAAAACAATTAACAATATAATAATAAAGACAATATATACAGTGACTGTGACAGATGGGACGAAAAATCGAGCCCTAAGACCGCGAAAAAGACCGCCTCAAATGCGAGTACACCTGACTCTGCGAATCGAGAAGGTATGGTTATATCTCCCACTCCCTCTGACATAACCTTGCCCTCAGAATTTATCAACTCGCCCCCACAACTGTGGCCGGGCAGTTCCCATTTACAACCTCCACCTGCTTTGTCTAGATCGCCTTCTATGGCTGATCTAATGAGCGACATGCCCACAACCTCGGCTGCAGCAGCGGCCAGAACTCCAGACTCTTCTACTACTGCTGTTGTTCCTAACCTAGCTCTGACATCCTCTCATGCCAAGACTTTAGGCCTACAGAAACAGATGACACTGACTCAGCTCTTCAAGGGGCCGCTAAACAGAAACGCTGCAGAACAAAAGCTCAGTGCCAAGCTCAGGGGCTGAGGCTGACGCCACTACCAAAAAAGAGGGCGACCACGCTGGGCCCCTCAATTACTTTGCCGGTGGTCAAAAAAGACTGCCACTAATACAAATATTAACTCAGTTATTAATAAATCCATTGCCTCTGCAAAAACAAGTCTAGTGCAAATTCTAAAAACTACTACGATTTACTAAAAAAGAAGCTGAGATTATGCTTGTTGATGACGATACTAGTGAGGGAGAGGTTGAATTTGAGGAACCTTTTCCCACAACTAGGCGCTCTACTGTTCCCCCTTCCCACTTGACTCTTAATTCAGTGCAGCCTACTGCTGATGCTGTCTCTGCTGACGCCAAAATAAAGCGGCCAGCCCCGATATTCATAGACAAAGTCACAGAAATTGTTCCGCTAATACAAGAACTTAACAAAGTATCAAAGTATTGATAACTACGAAACCATTCCCCTCTGCTAACGGGTCTTTGAAAGTACAATGCCTTACTATTGATGGACATAGGACACTAGTTAAATTCCTGACTGAGGTCAAAAAAGTGCCATTTCATAGCTTTCAATTGCAATCGGACAAGGGCCTAAGGGTCGTTATTCGCCACCTACACCGCTCCCACCCCCACAGACTGGATATGTGAACAGCTTGGCAAGCTGGGTCATACAGTAAGGCATATTGTTGTGATACTTAAACGGTTCACCAAGGAACCTTTAGACTTATTCGAGATTGAATTAGAACCTCACGAAAACAATAAGCTTATATACGACTTAAAAAATCAATATGTAGCCAAATGATTAAGGTTGAGAAACCTATTCGCTCGCCTGGTGTGCCTCAGTGCCATAAATGCCAGATGTTTGGGCACACAAAGAACTACTGCAACCGTGCAGTCGTATGCCTTAAATGTGGGGCCAACCATGAGCCCAAGAATTGTCCAAAAAACGCGAAGAAGCGCCAAAATGTGCATGCGTTACCATGCGTCACGAGGTTTGACATCATGTTCGAAAACAGCGCAGTGTTGAACCTATCCGCGCGGTAGCATTTCCATCTAGGCGCGTTCTGCTATGACGCCAGCAACCTGCTCGCCAATGTTGCAGATAATGGCCATGTGGTCGCTCGCTGTGTAGGCGTTGCTGATACTCCAGCCCGAGGTGTTGAAGAGTGAGCTGCTGGTAAAGGTGAGGTCTACGATCGATCCGAATCCTGCCCTGGAGAAGGTATGTTGCACACCCAGATTGAGGAGCGCTATGTCCAGGGGGTGCGATGGTCTCCAGCAAGACCCTTTCTCGCATTCGTTGAGGCGCTTCCCCATTCCTCTGCCCACGCGTTGAAATCGCCACCGATAGCTACTGGGTGATGATCTTTGACATCAGCCGCTAGGTTTTCTACGATACCTGTGAATTCGGCGAGCGACAGGCTTGGAGCGAGGTAGACACTGTACATCCAGACCCTTCCAACCTTTGCGCGTACGAATCCCACCTCCGGGCTTACGTTGGTGGCCTCCATGGGTGTGGTACCGCAAAGCCATAGCGCGCTTTTTGGTGGCATCCAGTAGGAATACCGGGGACTTTTGGGGCGGTATGGCTCGCTGATAATGGCAAGGTCTACCGCCATTTCTCTCACTGTTTGGCTTAGCAGGTCCTGAGCCGCAGCACAGTGGTTGAGGTTGAGCTGTAATAGCTTCATCATTGCGGCGGCAAGCTGGACCCACCTTTGGCTGCTGGGCATCTTTGCTACCCGCGTAAAACAGTGATCCGTGTCCTTGCCCTTGTTAGCCGTGCAGATGAAGCAGCGTAGATCATATCTGGCAGGTTGCGGCCTTATGGCCGTTTGCGCCGCACCTGAGGCAGCAACCGGTGCGATCCACCGCGCTCTTGCACCTGATTGCGACATGCCCAAACTCTAGGCATCTATAGCAGGACCGTCTTTGGGCTGACCGTTCCCTGATTCTGCAGTTCGTCCAGCCGACTTTGAGCTTTCCTGCGTTCAGCAGGCCTTTGCATGTACCGGGGCAGGCATAACTGCCTCTGCCAGTTTGTACCAGCAAAGGATGGCCTCAGGCTCTTAATAGCTCCAATGTCCACGCTGGGTGCGTCCAACATTGTGGCTATAGCTTCTGCGATGTCCTCCTTCGTGGCCAGACTGTCAAGATCCTTGATCTCCACGCCCAGCTCCTCTGTCACCGCTCTAATGCCCGACTGCAGTCCCAGTGCCGCGCTAATGTCATCCCTGAGTTTCGCCGTGTTGCTTTTGCTCGCCCGTTGAGCTCTAGAAGCAGTTCGCCCTTTGCTGTCTTCCGGATTTTGTTGACATTTTTGCCCACTTCCTGTAGCATTCCGTCCTGCCGCCTAGTGACCATGCGAAGGATGTCACTATAGCTGAGTTCTCCTTTTGGGGCTGGATTATAATCGCGTCCGGTCTTGGCTCGCGCTCACGCGGCTCCCTTCTCTTCCTTGCCTTGGGCCCACCTGCTGCCATTTGAGTTGCTTTTGGCGGCTGGGGTGGCACCATGGTCAACTGTTCCAGAGGGGGTTTTTTCGCCCTGGTCCAGCGCCGGCAGCTCGAGTTGGGTTGATTTTTGCTTCGGTCTTGTGCTCCTCTGTCTCTTTGTAGGCTCAGCCAATTGCGGAGACTCGCGCAGCCTCTTAGTGCCGGTGAGAGACGGCTTCGCAATTGTTTGGGTGCCGAAGTGGCGGTCCCGATCGACCTGTTGTGCAGCTTGTCAAAGCTGTTGAGGATAAGCGCCTGAAGAGCTACCACGCTCAGAGCTAGGTCCTTCATCGGGATGTCCACGTGCCGCTGGTCGTTCATCCTTTGGACCACCTCATTAGCCCGAGTACCTAGGGTTTTCAGCAGCTCTAGTGGGTTGGAGTGCGGTCGCTCCTTCACCATGCCGTCAGGTCCAGACTGGGACATGCTCGAGCAATGAGCTTTCGCAGGTGCCGACGGTGGTGGGGATCTATGAAAAGTGCGTGACGCTTTCCAAAGACTGCCTCCTCAGTCATCTTTCCATCGGTGTGTGTGGTGTATTTTCCATGTAAAAAAGGATCTCCATCGAGTTCGTTATTCCTGGTCGCAGTGCGTATTCACCGTCGCGATCCCATTGGGTGCTTTCCGTGGAGTGAGGTCCATGCGAGGGTTGACCCTGGGCCTTATGAGCGCCAGGATTCAGAGCCAGATCGGTGCAAGTTGGGATATAGATCAACCAAGCCTACGCAAACTACCTAGGTGGGACGACCAGGAAGCGTTACTCGAGGCCTGCCAGGGTTTTAACGAGACGGGGCGGTGGGGACATTAACCTATGAGCCATTTCAGCAGGGGTTCAGCCTGCCTATTCAGGTCGTAGAATGCCGGCACCGTCAGCCCAAAAGTCTAATGCTCATAAGGGGGTTCCAGTGGGTCGTACGTAACACTTTACTGGGCTCGGTGTTGCGGGTAGTATGATGCCTACCAATGCGCTCATCTTCGTCAGGGGCTTGCGGTACTAATGGGTCTGATTTGCCTCTGGGGGCGTCCGCGACGGCCGGGAGTTTCCTCTCCCGACGTTTGCCGATGGGAGTTATACCGCCCCTTCTCGGTCGCCAGGGCCCCGTTTACGGGTACGCCGCCGTAGCGGTGGGGTTGGCAGGAGGTCAGTTCCGCGACCCGTTGTGTACAAGATGGCCCCAGAGTGCGCCGTTGTGGTTTATACGCTTTACGTCCATTTCCCTCGTACAAAGCCCCTAGGCTCGAGGGGTCCGTAGCCGACTTCTAGGATGGGTGATAAAGAGCCATCTGTCGGAGACTACTGGAGATTATGGTGCAGCGCCTCTGCCGGTAGGTGGTATCCCTCCGTACTACATACTACATGGCAGCGCCATCTGGACTCCTCTACGCTGTATGATCTAGGCTTAGTATCGCCAATTTTGCAGGTGCCCTGGTTAGCAGCTGATGGCCCGCAGTGACTAAGTAAGATAATAAAACGCAGAGCGTGCTGCCGTGCTCACCTTGGTTTATTAGCCAGTAAGCCCGTTGGAACTGCAGTAGGGTTTGAATGGCCCAAATTACGCAAGCGTACCGTACTGGCAACTCCTCTGCAAAGCCCGGCAACCGTCGCCAATCAACTTGAGCCGGAGAGAGGAGAAAATAACTCTCCCCGGGGCTTCAAGGGTGCGGCTCGATGTGTGCGTTTGAGTGGGACTCCACACAAACAAACAAGGAAGTTTCCTGAACAATCAAGCATCTCCAATCGTGCTCGGCGGCATCCTTGGCCTGCTACCTGGACTACGCGGGCCAGACAGTCGGTCCACAACGCTGGGGAACGCGATCACAGGGTATGTGCACCTTCAATCCGCAAACACATGCTCAATATCTTACTCTGAGTTGCAGCCAGTGATTTCACTCAATGGCCGCCTCTACAGCCGGGCTGAAAAAAACGCCAATAGTTTGGCTTGCAGGAGATTTCATCGTGGGCCCCGGCCGGCCAGACAGCCTGGGCTGCTCCGCGACCGACCCGTCCACAATGCACCCCCGGCAGCTTCCGTTGAGCCCGGGACGCGGCGCGTAAGAGGAGCGACAGCGGCGCGCGTCTATCCTGTAGAAAAAAACTCACATATCCTGTATGGTACTGGGGATACGTTTATGTGCACAGGGATGTCATGTTCATTTTGCCCTTCGATATATCTGAATCGCAGTCTCTGTTGGTGGTGTGTTTAACTTTGCTCTTTGCACTTTTGTCTCCCTGGAAAGCTGAGCTATGCGTTAATGAAATGTCAATTAGGCAATAACCCTGACACCCCAGAACACAGAACCCCAGTACCGCTAAATCTTGGCGTTCGTTGGTTGTACATTTTCCAGAATTTTCCTTTTTGCCCCGGCAATGCAGTTGGCATGTACAGAGAGACACAGACACAGAGACATCTTATATGGAGACAGGCATCCTTTGCTACATTTTGTTCCTTCGCTCCCTTATCCTTTATGCAATTTGTCTTTATGTGGCACCCTTTTTGCTCACATTGTTCGAGTTTACTCTCCGTTTCTCTCTGAGGCTCTGTGGCACGCGGCTTGCCACAGCCATGTATGCAAGCGCATATCCATACAAGCATACACACACACCCACACAAACAAAAACACACGGCGAAAAAACTCGGCGAATTCCCGACCGACGCTAAATAAATAACTGATCACAGCTAATCGATGTAACTAATGGGTAGATCCCCGATTTGATCTCCCATTATGTTTTTCCGAGTCGCGAATAATAATATGGGAATTAATTTCGAATTAATTTCCCATTTAATACAGGCTAGAAGAGCCATGCAACTGAATTGCGAATATAAGCGTCTCTTCACGATGCTGGCGAAACGAAAATGAATGGCAGCATCTCGACTGCCCTTTTCTCCCTTTCTTTAGATGAGCGAGCCAGCAGCAACCTACTCTACTTAGAGTAATAAGGATGGCTGCAGCAAACTGCGCAGTGGTTTTTCTGTTGAGAGCTACGCGCGCGCACACTGCTACACTCAACTCTACAAAATCCACACATATACTCCTACACTTACTACTCTGGCTGCCTCGGACCTGTAGGCAGAGGAGCACGACACAATTTCTGAGACAAACAACTACAGTTGCTGAAAGAATGAACATTTTTTCCCCCTTCCCTCTCCTCCCACGACTAGAGGACTGCTGTCGAATGCGGAGCTGTACTCTGTTCTCGCTGCCCCGGACCAGCGGGCAGAGGAACAAGAGAGAGAGCGAAAACAAAAAATACTCAACGGACAACGACTCTAAAATCTTGCAAAAGTTATGGCGGCCTATAGTATGCCCATACATATATACATACATATTATGTGTATGTCTTATGCTTGATCTCTACTGTTTTTCCCACATCCATATCAACAAGCGGACTGCTTGGAGATATGGATCCATCGCCTTTTCAAATTCTTTCTCCCTTACCCGACTGCCTCGGACCAGTAGGCAGAGGGAAGGGTAGTAGAAGCCAAAACAACAAACAAAAAATATCTATATATATGAATATCAAATGTATCTTATTATTTCTATCATCATAATGTAAAACTATCTGGACTGTTTAGCTACTTTTAAGTCAGTTAATTCTCTTTTCCCCTCTCAACGCGCGAACAGCTGTTGAAACGGGAAAAGTATCTTTTCTCCTATTACTGCCAGCATATCTGTTGGCTATAGATTAATACTGCTGTTTAAAAGTAGAGCAATTTTTCGCCTACTGCTGCTAACCAGCAGCTAGTAGGTGGAATTTTGCTGATAATTTAACTAATTTGTACAGCCCCAACACATTGTCTGAGTATGCTAAGTATAGTATAAATGTCAATAAATCCTCCATTACGTAGTGCAGACTGGCTCCCCTGAACCTGCTGGTTCAGGTTAAGGTTGGAGCTGGCCTGTGGTACGTAATGTTATTGTTGCGTATCGCCTCCGTGCATACGACAAACAAACCTTGCTGCGTACTCCGCTGAGTTGCCAGCTGGACTCCACTCGCATTGCCTTAGCGAATCCGAGAAGGATGCGACATCCAAAAGGCTATCTTTCCATTTTGGCCCCGTTAGTTTCGGCTTCCTGAGTCCTCTGTCGGGTCGTCCAAGTTCGAAATGGATCGCCTGATGGTCACTGAAGGTGAATTCTTCTCCCACTCTCCAGGTGAGATGCCTACAGAGGGAGCTGCTTAGGAAGGTCAGGTCTCATATTGACGACCGTCCCGCCCTGCAGAACGTCATTCTAGCTCCATCGTTGCTGAGGATCCTCAGCTATCGTTAGCCAGCCCAACATCAAGAGACAAGAACTGATCCAAGAGGCAGTGGCTTCATGTGTTGGTCTCTCTACTGCCCCTCTACGGCCCAGGCATTGATATCTCCTGCTATCACGAAGGGTGCCTTCCCTCGAGCGTCTTCCGCAATGCTTTCCAGCATGGCTTGAAACCGCGGCAGCTCCCAACTCGGCGGTGCGTAGCAGCTGTAGAAGGTTACGCCGCCGAGTCTGGCCTGCACAAAAACCCCTTTGGAAACGTCGGTATCCAGGGGCGGGGTACGCACGCCCAGATCGCGGCTTTCCTACACCGGCTCTGCACCCATCCACTGCCTGGTACGGGGTTTGTAGGGTTCACATACCAGGACCACGTCTGGTCTCCCTCTCCTTGGTGTCCTGGCTCAGGAGTGCCTGCCGCTTCGCAATGGTTGAGGTTTATTTGTGTACACCTCATGCTAGTCGTTTAGCGAGTGCCTTCTTGAAGAGAGGACACCTGCCACTCCCTGCGACATGCCTCCAGTCTCCGTTCTTGCCCTTGCAGAGCATGCACTGGGGGTCCTGTTCACAATCTTTTGCGAAGTGGTCCTCCTTACCATACCTACGGCAGATCTTAGACCGGTCTGTCTCTGCTCCTGCACTGCCTGGCCATGTGTCCAAACTCCATGCATCTGAAGCATTTTGTGAGGTTCACCTGTTCTCTAAGCCTGCCTCTAACCCGACCTTAAGCGCGCCTATTTTGAGAGTCCTGCGGGCGTCCTCTGTCGGAAGTCTAATAGTCGCTATCTGCGTTTGTCCGTACCCCTTCCTGAGGCTTATGTCGTCTAGGGCCACATTTGGCAGCTGGACTTGGGACATGATGGCCGCCCGTATCTCTTTCTTGGTGGTTACCTCGTCCAAATCACTGCACTCGATGATGACTCGCTGTTGAATCGTGCGGACACCTGCTACCTCTCCGAGCGACTCGCCGACCAGATTCTGGAAGGACGAGGTTTCTCTCCTGACTTGTTAAGCTGGAGGAGGAGTTCCCCCTCTGGGTACGGCAAATTCTTGCCACCGCTTCGCCTAGTCCCTGGAGCTTCTCATCCAGCTTGAGCTTACGCAGAATCTCTGCGTAGCTACCGGATCTTTCGCCTCTATGATGATGGCATCAGGGCGTGCCCTCTCGGTCAGCACCCGAGTAGGCTTTCGCTTTCTTGTCGTCGTCCTTCTCGTCACCTTTTTCCACTCCGTGTCTGGTGGAGGTGCCGTTGGAGACTCCATGCTGGCTGCTTCGGGTGTCCTCGTGTCGGCTCCAACTGAGCAGGATGTTGTCTGGGTAACAGCCCCTTTACTCCTCTTGTTGCCTGGGTTTTTTGCGATCAGCTGCTTCCTCTTCGTTTCCACCGCTCACCGGAACAACGGCGAGGTTTGAGATGACTGTCATCGTGGAGCTGGATAGCCACGAGCTCGTAGATCACACGGATGCTCTCTATAGAGTCCTCATTGGCTGGATGATGGACCGCCTTTTTTCCGTCCTCCAGCATTTCCACTAGGTTTGCGATCTCCCCGCAAGTTCGCGTAGCGCCATGCTGCTCTGCTCCTTATGTGTACCCTCCGTTTGAGTCCTTTCTTGAGCTCCTCCACCAGCTGTCCCAGCTGGTCTCACCTCCGCCGGTGATCTTACCAGTCTTGCACTCTTTGCGAATGCCTTTTCTGCCTCCGTTTCTGTGTGTGTGTGTGTGTGTGTGTTTTTTTTTTTATTCGGAAAAAAGAACTTAGGAATAACTATTAACAAAAGGGTGGTTTAACAATAGTGGGAATGGGTGGTGTGTGTGGTTTGGTAGGGTAAATAGGGTGTGGTTGTGGTACCGTAGCCGCGGGACTGCTGCTAGGGCATTACTTCGCGGTGCGGGCTGTGGGTTCTTCTCTGGAGTTAGTCGGACCGGCTTCGCTCCAGCCTGCGCAGCTCCTTGAGAGTTGCTGCTGCCATGTTGGCAACTGCGCTCCATGCCTGCTCATCCGCTATCATCTTCTCGATCAGGGTGTCCACGTTGACTCCTGCGATCGTCTCCCCTAGTTTCTCGCTCTTGCGAGAAGGGGGGCATACAAAAAGATGTGCTCCGCATCCTCTCTCACCCAGACCCGCAGTAGCTGCAGTACGGATCGTCTGCGTGTTTAAACCTGTGAAGGTACTGCTTAAAGCAGCCATGCCCCGTCAGTAGTTGGGCCAAGTGATGGTCCACCTGCCCTTGCCTTCTCTGCAGCCACGGTTTGAGCTGGGGGATGAGCCGTCTGGTCCACCTCCCTTTTGGTGCTTGATCCCACCGCCTTTGCCAACGGGCTATGGTGCCCTCTCGCCGCTCGCTGGCTACTTCCAGCCCGCTCTGCCGTTCATCCGCCAGGAGATCCAACGGGACCATGCCTGCCACAACCAGTGCGGCGTCTTCCGACACCGTCCGGAAGCCGCATGTAGCTCTTAGAGCACAGCGCCGGTAGGCGCTCCTGCAGTTCTGCTGTACGTGGGCACCCTCATTGCTGGCGCCCACACCGCTGATCCATAAAGGATTATGGATGTGACCACACCGACGATGAGCTGTCTGCTGCGCTGTCGCGGTCCTCCCTGTATTTGCCATCATCCTGCTGATGGCCGCCGTTGCTGTGGCTGCTTTTGAGCTGGCGTGTTCGAGATGGGCCTTGAAGCTCAACCTCTGGTCCAGCATTACTCCCAGGTACATCAGTGCCGGCTTGGTCACGATGACCGTGTTGCCGACTCTCACGAGTGCCTGCTCGACCTTCTTTCTGCTGCTCATTAGAACCGCCTCCGTTTTTTCCGCAAGGGACAGCCCGTTCGTTGCCAGCCAGGACATTATCTCCTCAATTGCAGCGCTGCTTTTTTCTTCCGCATCTCGGATGTGTTTCGCCACTGTTACCAGTGCGATGTCGTCGGCGAAGCTCACCAGTGTGCAGCCTTCCGGTAAGTTGAGCCGCAGGATGTCGTCATACATAACATTCCACAGTATCGGCCCTAGGACCGAGCCCTGTGGAACGCCCCCGGTGATGTTGTGCTGCCTTGCTCCTTCTTCCGTGTCGTAGATCAGTACGCGGTCCGTGAAGTAGCTTCGCAGCGTCCGTATCAGTTGCTCCGGAATTCCTCTCCTGTTCAGGGCCTCCAGAATGCTCCTCCAGCTGGCCGAGTTGAAGGCGTTTCGCACGTCTAGTGTGCATACTAGGCAGTACTTTTGCCCCTCCGGCCTATCGCGTTCCCGCCATGGCTTCCCTTTGCTAATTTTGCTACCATCAGAATGGCGTCTGTGGTGCTCCTCTGCTTTCGGAAGCCGAATTGCAGGTCGGAGAGGCCGTGGCGCTCTGCCAGTTCCGCCTCCAGCCGGTTGCAGATTATTCTTTCCAATATCTTGCCCATGGCGTCCAGCATGCATAGCGGTCGATATGCAGATGGGTCGCTGAGCTCTTTTTGCCTGGCTTGGGTATCAGCACGAGTCTCTGCTGTTTCCATGCTCGTGGGACTGTCCGCTCCGCTAGGCACTGGCTGTACATGTCTGCAAAAGCGTCAGGATGGGCTCTGATAATGCATTTTAGAGCTGCATTGGGGACTCCATCAGGCCCCGGCGCTTTTCCCGTCTTGAGCTTGCTCGTGACCTCCAGTATCTCTCTGGCAGTGATGGTGGTGGTGGTGTCGATCTGCCCCGCCTCTTCCACACCGGCTTCCTCTTTGTAAGGGAGGTTGCCAAGGGGAAGAGGGGCGTCGACTATGCCTTTCAGCTGCTCAGGGCACTTGGGCATAGGTTGTCTGCTTAGCCTCCCCATGACCAGTTTTTGTATGCCCCGCCGAAAGAAGTTCAGCATCAGCCGCATCGCAGAGCTCTTTTAAAGCACTTGCTCTTGCTGCTTTTGATGGCCTCTTTAAGCGCTCTCCTTTTGGCCTTGAATTCTATTCCTTTGCTGTCGAATCGGTTCGTTCCTCTAGAGCGCTGGTAAGCACGTCTAGCTGCGCAACACTCCCTCCTGGCCTTGGCAATGTGCTCATTCCACCATGGTACGGGGCGGTGCCTGCTTCCTCCGCTCTTTTTCACCACCATGGCTGCATCACAAGCCGATTTGACGATCCTGGTGATGGCTATCGCGGATGCTTCGGCATCCCCGGCGGCGCTCAGTCCTTCAGCTGCTGAGAGGAGCGTGGTTATGTTTAGGCTTTCCTCCTTGTAGCCAGTACAGTGTGCATTTTGCGTTCTTACGGAGTTCCTTGTTGCGGTGAAGTCCGTCACCACAGCAAGATGGTCGCTGTGGGTATATGTCCTTAAAACATGCCACTTCGAGTGGCGTGCGAGTTCCGGGCTTGCAAAGGTGAGGTCAATGACGGACTCTCTTCCTGCTTTGCTGTAAGTTGGTGTGCTGCCTTTGTTGAGGAGGCAGATGTTGAGGCTGGCAAACTCATCTAGGAGCGATGTCCCGCGAGGAGTGTTCTTGTTGCTGCCCCAAGTCGTTGCCCAGGCGTTGAAGTCGCCCGCTATAAGGACCGGCGATTTGTCTCGGGCGTCGTTGGCGATGCTGCTGATAATGTCCTCAAACTGTTGTTGTGTAAACCGAGGTGCTATGTAGCAGCTATATAAAAACATGCCATTAAATTTAGCTCTCACATAGCCCACTCTGGATAATCTGTGCGTGAGCTGGCCTGGTTGTGGGCCACAGCTCCAGATTGCCGCTCCTCCGTCTGAGCTTTGCTGCCAGACTCCTTCGTGTTTCCCCGTGTATAGGGCTCGCTGAGTAGCGCTACGTCTATCTTCTGCTCCAGGACTGTTTGGGCCAACAGATCCTGAGCAGCTCGGCAGTGGTTTAGGTTCAGCTGGAGGAGCTTACCCATCAACGCGTTTAGCCAAGGCCTTCTTGAACTCAGGGCAGCTACGGCTAAGGACTGAGTGAGCTGCCGAGCGGGTGTCTCCTGTCTTGCCAGCGCAAAGTATGCACTTTGGCGAGCTGTTGCATGTGTTGTGCATGTGGCCTGCCCCTCCGCATCTATAACAGACATCTCTTGCCACTGGGCGCTTGGATCTGCATCTGGCTGCAGTATGTCCAAAGCCCATGCAGTTGTAGCATCGTGTTGGCTCAGTGCGGCGTCGTATACGGCACACCACCCAGCCAATTCGCACCTTGCCAAGTTCGAGGAGCCTATTGGCGAGGTCGGGCTGGAGGTTCACTATGGCTCTCTGCGTCGCTCCATACGCTTTCCGCATATACGGAATTGGTATTGCGCTTTCAAGCGCTGCAGATATCGCCTCCGATACCTCCTCACTGGTCGTTACCTCGTCTATGTCGAGGACTTCGACCGCAGACGTCTCCTGGATGGTCTTCACGGCTGCCTTACCGCCAAGCGCTTCTTGGATGGCCACCTGTAGCTCCTGGGTGGCAGGGTCGGAGGGTTGTTGCATCCTAAGTAGCAGCTCACCCGATGCAGTCTTCCGGATGCCCTGAACCTTATTTTTCAGGATCTGGAGAGTTGGTGCTGCCTTCACCAGTTTGAGGATGTCGGCGTATGATGCCTCCTCTGTGCATTTGATAAGCACTGCGTCTGGCCGGGCTGTCTTCTTGTGTTTGGCACGCCTACCTCTGACCTCGCTCCACTTCTGAGTTGGGTCAGCGCTTTCTCCATTGCTTATCGGGCTTGTAGTTGCCTCTTGCCGGATGGTATCAGGATGGCGTTGCCTGGGAGAGCGGCGCGAGCGCTCTTCTCCTCGGTTTGCGTCGCCTTAGTCGCACTGGGCTTCGTGGGGTGTGGATCAAGATTGTCCAGCCTGAGTGGGGGGCCTGCAGATTGGCCATGGCATTGGCACCCTTTTGCCTCTGCCTTTTTCCTCCGCTGACGCCTTCAGCTGGGACCTCACTTCCATTTGAAGCTCCTTCATACGCCCGATCATCTTCTTGATGGCCATGTTAATGGACCTCTGGCCCTTCTCATTGATTTGGTGTAGGAGATCATCCAAGATTGCTCCCATCTCATCGATGTCTTGTGCGCTAGTCCTGCTCCTTTTTGGGGGGGTTTTCCTCACGCTACTCGCTGGAGAAGGGGGGTCCCGCGGCCTCTTTGGGGTATCGGCATCCTTTGCATCGTCCTGGGGCAGCCCGCTGGCAAAGCTGCGCATCGAGCTTTGCTTCATGGGCGGCGCTGAGACTGCTAGTTGGTGGGGCGGTGTTCGGGCCACCTTTGAGGCTTTTTGGAAAGCCATTGCTCCGTTGCTGCTTGTCATTGTACTTGCTTCGTCGGCCAAGTGTGCCACCGGCAAGGCAAGGTTGGGGGAAGTGGATTTCGGGGCCTCCATGATTCCGCCAGTGGGTGGGAAGTTATGCGGATGGCTGGTGCATAAGCCGCGTAAGTTTCCCCCGCCTAGGAGGTAGGCAGTGAGTCCCTTACAGTAGTTCGCTGGCAAAAGCTAGCTGCTGTGGGATCCAATGTCTCTCCGCAACGATCGCTGTCAAGGGCTGGCTGCTTTGGCACCCAGTGCCCTTTCACAGCACTGGTGTCGATCAGCTGGTGAGTGGCCTGCACTCTCCAGCCCTGGTATACCAATCGATCAGCTGCGATGCCTGGAGTGGAATATGTGCTGGCACCGAAGAAAATTGGAAAAAGAGGGAAGAAGGAAAGAAAAGAAAAGGCGGGATCCTCCGGGCGTTGAGTGAAATCCAACGCACTCAAGGTAGGGCCTGGCACCCCTTGCCCCCTTTGGGTGCCCGTGAAGAACGACGAGCAGTCCGGATCCGGGGCCAATAGGTGAGCGGCTTGAATGTCCCAGGTGAGCACGCGGTGTCAACAAACGCTTTGACTAATGTGTGGGTCTTTCCGCAGGTATGTTTCGCGATTTCGGACTTTGATTTGCAGAGCAGCTGTGTGTCGCGTCCGCACTCGAAAATTCGCGATACACTAGTGTCGTGTGTGTGTGTGTGTGTGTGTGTGTGTGTGTGTGATCGGCCATCATGCCAAGAGGAACAGCCAAGTCCAACATAGCCAGACGTGGCAAGAGCTACCGCCTCAACCAGCAGCAGAGGAGAAGACGCCACGGCGACGGAAGTGTCCAAGATCCCTTGCCAATACGGGCAATGCTCCCACCAACAACAACAGCAGCAACAACAGCGACGATGCAGCCCCCATTGCAATGGCCTCCACTTTATCATCGACGATGACGACGAAATCATCATCATCATCAGCAGCCAAACAGCAGGAGAGGAGGCGCTACTCCGATAGCTCCATTTCAAATGGTCCTGACATGACCGGAATCCACTGGTCACAAACATCAACAACAACTACGATGACGACGACGACGCCAATGCCAATGATAATGATGACCAATACCAGAGTACAGGTATGGATGAAATGGGATTTGACACCACCATTACGGCCACTCCGGCCACCAGCCAAGCGGCAGATCCGCTTACAGCCTTGCCCCTTCCCCGTCCCTACCACTGGGATAACTCCAGCAACAGCTCCATTTTCAGCCTCCGTATGGAGAAGCTGGCAGACTCGGCAGCGGCCGCGGCCGCGGCCTCGCAGGCACAGGCAGAAGCGGCGATGGCGAACAATTCTCCGTTAGCCCAGCAAATCGCGCCACCACAAAAACCCAAGCCAATGACCCAAGCAGCCATTTTTCTATGGCATTTCTCCCGCCTTCTACTAACATTTACCAATACACACAACCACCAATACCATCATCAAAGCGTGGAGAGAGCGAGAAATGCCAAGGAGAGTGCGCGCACGAGCACGAGCGCGAGAGAGGAAGTGGCGAGCGTCGGCACCAACATCACGACGCTGGCAGCTATGACCGCGACGGCGGAGTCGACGTTGACAGAGGCGACGCCAATGACGACGACGACGACGACGCCAGAGAGAGAGCTTTGTGCTCCAACAACAGCAGCAGCAACAGCAAAAGCAGCAGTCAGACCCGTGTTCGAGCTCGAGCTTGAGGTCGAACACCAACACCGCTCGATCGAACATCGTTCGATCGAACCCCGTCCAAATCGAACTGCCAACAGTTGCTTCTGCAGCGGTGGTTACAGCCAACATCACATTGCGACGCCCATCCATCCCTGCTGCAGCAGTGGCCAGACCTCAACTTCTCCCAAACCTGGCTGGCTGCTCCCCAATGAAGCGCCGAGGTTGATTCGGAGGACTCTGACAAAGAAGAGGACAGAAGGAACAACAACAACGATGATGATCGCCAAGGCAGCAGCAGCAGCAACTACATGGACACCAATGTGGCCGATGAAATTAGCTGTAGCTTCATTAAGAAGTGGCGGCAACATACCCAGCAGCAGCAACAGCAGCAGCAGCTACAGCCTCAGCCTCAGCTGCAACCCAAGCCCCACCATCACCACCAACAACAACAGCAACAGCAGCAATTCAAACAGGCAATAGGAAAAACTTTAAATGCCCCTTCCCCTGCCCCTGCCTCTGACGTAATTGGGTCAAGCCAGCATGCCGCCAATATGGCCAATACGGCTGTGAGAAACCTATCTCAGGCTGAGGTAGGCTCAGTCTGTCCAGGATTCTTCCCTACAAGGAATTTGTAGTTCGCGGGAACTTTAGGGCAGGGCTTGGCCGCGAGACCGAATGTGGAGCGGGCGTCAAGGGTGTAGGTAGTTTGGTAATCGCTCTGGGCGATGAAAGGGAAAAAAACGCTGACACCTGAGTTTTGGTGTGCGCGGCAATGTGTTTCTGGGTCACCTGAGTTGTGTTCGCGCTCGGCGAAGAAATGATGACACTTCGTTGAGTTTGTCTTGATGGGTTTTCTTTAATGCTTTTATTGTATTTATTTAATTGTCTTTGTGTTGTGTGGTTCTTGTTCTGGACTTGTTCTAGTAGCCACGGCGGATGGACTGCCGTTTTGGTTCTCGGCTGATGGACTGCCTTTTTGGTTTATGATCGGCGATGGACTGCCCAGATTGATCGAGGGCTCGGACTATTTAAGGCCGATCTCGATGGCTGAGTCCGCAGTTTGTGGTCACGGAAGTGGTATCGAGTTCTCCTGCGCGTCCCACTGACCTGGTCATTGCATCGGTGGTACCGAGAAATGAGTTGTGTAGTTTTGGTCATTGACTCGGTTGTGGAGTCGGGTAATTTGGTGGGAATCGTGGAGTTGTGTAACTCTGCGGAAATGGGGCGTGTGTGTTGCTTCCGCAAAGATCGATCGGCGTGCGGGGCAGTGTTAGGTGTTTGGTGTTCATGGTTTTGGTTTGGTAATTACAACATATGGTACGTGGTATTGTGTTTTGTAAAGATTCTATATGACAAAGTAGCTTAGTGCTATGAATATGAATATGTATATGAATGTAACGGACCCGAGGTTCGTTACACGGCCAATTCAGACCATAATTCACAGCTCCTTGACCCTAATATCACCAATACACATGGCACTAGTGCCAATTATAGCAGCAGCAGAAATAGCAGAAAGAGCTCCAACAATCAGCTCCGGTTGCAGCAAATTCATCACTCCTTGCCCAAACAGCAGCAACAACAACAACAAAACATTTCCCCTTCCCCTCCACCAATTATTCTGATTGCAGTACCAAACATTATGCCCATATTAGATAAACTGGGGCGTGACCCGAGGGTGGGGATATTTTCCACAAAACTAATCAGCCGTAATGGTGTCCGCATCATGGCCCAGGATACCGCCACCAGGGACGCCATTATGGTAATCCTTAGGGATGAGAATGAGGCAACTGTAGGTCTTTTCAGCCACCAATCCAGGTCCGAGCGCGGTCTCAGGATCATAATACGTAAGCTACACTGCACAACACCAAATCAGTGGATCAGAGATGAGCTGGCCATACTTGGTTTCACTTCCGTCTTTGTCAGAGTAGTTACAAATAGGAGCAATGGCAGCCCATATAACATTTTTGAGGTCGAAATAGCCCCACAGCCTGACCGCAACCACTTCCTGGTCCTTGACCTGACCAGCCTGGGCAACCAGCTGATCACCGTTGAGAAGCAGTCAAGGCCTGTCGAGCCGGTGCAGTGCCCTCGGTGCCAGGCTTTTCGGGCACACCCGCTCCTATTGCAGACGATCATTTGTCTGCATGAAGTGTGCGGGTGCCCATCCAACAACTACATGCGCCAAGCCAAGGATGGACGATCCCAAATGCGCCAACTGTCAGGGTTGCCACATAAGCTCCTACAAGAGCTGTATTACATACAAGACTGCCAGGGGCCGCCTTCTGTCACACAGAGTGTGACAATGGAGCGCCAACGCATACAGGAGGAGATGCAACCACAAGAGTTGCCACGACCAGACCAAACTCAATCACGCTCACAGCAGCAGCAGCAACGATGGCGACAGCCTCAGCCACTCCCACAGTCAGAGATACGGCCACAGCGACAGCTCCAGGCACAGTCTTTGAGCCGATTCGCGAATCGCCAGCAGCAACAACAACAGCAAGAACTACATCGCCCACATAGGCAGCCAATACAGACGCCAGCTCATAATTCTGGGCGCCGCCAACAGCAGCAGCAGCAGCAGCAGTAAAAACAACAGCAGCAAACAACTCGGATGCCAGCGGCTCGACAGGGGCAGCAGCAGGAGCCCTCGTCGATGACAGCTCCTCCCGCCAACCGACAACCACGACAGCTGACAATTAGCCAGTCTATGGCCCAGACTACTCCCACCACCAGGCCCACCACCAGGCCACAAACACAGAGGCCATCATATAAACGCCCACCAGCAGCTCTCGCTGCCAAAACCAAACCGCGAAAAAACCCAAATCCAAAGAATGCCATTCAAAACGAGACCAATGAAGAAGACGTAGATGATCTCGATGATCAGGACATGTGGGTTGATGAGTCTGATGATGACGACCACCGTCACAGATTGATATATCAGCTCTGCCAGCTGCTCTCCAACTACGAAATATATTAATTACCACAATTAATAACACACACTTCCATTTCCACTTTCTCGATTGTGAAGGAGCGGATGCTCCCCCACATTCTTTTCCCCGATTTTCCCACGAAGGGACCAACACCTGAGTGATTTCGTGATCTAGGGGGGAACAGTGATCCGCGGCCAACACTGACAACTAACCCAGAGCACGAGAGAGCGAAAGCTCCACCCGGAAAGCTCCGACAACGGAGAGCGTAAAGCTCCGCCGCCAAGAACATCAACGACGCTGAGAGAGCATAGGAACCAAGAGAGCAGATGACGACGGAAAACCAAAGCAAAGAGAGCGCTGGAACCGAAGCGAGCACTGGAATCAACGATGCAGAGAGAGAGAGAGAGAGTAGCCGGCAACAAAGAACCAAGGCGAAGAGAGCGTTGGAAGCCGGCAACAGGTCTCACGATCGCGCGCCAGAAAGAAATGGGGCGGTCGTTCGGGAGCGAAGCGTTAAGCCGGGTGTGAAAATTTAGAGTGCTGCAAGGAGGAGACGCGCCCACGCCGCCCAGGATAACGGGACCAGCCACGCTGCGACGAAGGAGCGCATTAGGTAAGCAAGTCTCACCGTCGTGAGAAGGAGGGCGCTTAGCGGTGCGGTTAGGTAGGGCAAGGTATATAGTGAAGAATAAAGCTGGAAGCAGAGAAAATTAGTATGCGTTTTGGTATTTGCGTCTCGATTACTTACCCCACGCCCGTATTAATTGTCTGAAGGGGCGTCCGGCGATCGCCTAGTCGCCTTCAGAAAACCCCTCTCCTCTCCCCACCCCCCGTCGTAGTTGCCTGAAGGTGGCGTCCGGTGATCGCCTAGTCGCCTTCAGGAAACCTTCCCACTCCCACCCCGTCGTAGTTGCCTGAAGGTGGCGTCCGGTGATCGCCTAGTCGCCTTCAGGAAACCTTCCCACTCCCACCTCGTCGTAGTTGCCTGAAGGTGGCGTCCGGTGATCGCCTAGTCGCCTTCAGGAAACCTTCCCACTCCCACCCCGTCGTAGTTGCCTGAAGGTGGCGTCCGGTGATCGCCTAGTCGCCTTCAGGAAACCTTCCCATCCCTCCCGTAATCGTTGCCCAAAGGCGTCGGCCGGCGATAGCCGCCACCCCTTTGCAGTCCCTACCTTCATCCCCGCTCCCCTGTGGCCCGTACTCTCCCCAGAGGGACCATCCGGCAACCGTTTTTGCATCCGCCGGTGGATCCCTGCCGCTCCCTGCCGCTCCCTGACCCCCTAGACGAGCCTCCGCCCCGAAAGGCGCCGTTCACAACTCGGAGTCCCGGCAAACTATAAATTTTCTGTAGTTTCGACCCTGGCTGGACTGAGAGATGTACCCCAGCGAAATCGCTTCCTTACAGATGGCGCCCGAGCAGGGGACTCCGAGATTCCGTTCAGTTTTGTGAAGCCAAAGGGCGTGTGAGGGGAAATATAGAAGGCAGTGGAGTGAGCCACGTGTTTCTGGTCGACAGGCCAAACTCAACAAGTGACCGTTAAAACGAGGAAAAGAAACGCTACGGGGACTGTACCGCGGACGCAAACGGCGTGGCGCGGCAGAAACGGCAGAATTTACAGTTTTTGGCAAAACCGCACGTGCAGGGGCCCAACTATCATGTAGTCACCGCGCCCCACGTTTGACGAGACTCGGCATGCTGAGGCAGCGAACCGCGTGACGACTCAGGATGGAGATAGACCGGTGAACGTACGGCGGGCCTGCCGTAACTGCGGCGAGGAAGGCCATTTCAGTAGCACGTGCAGGAATCGACGGGTGCTATTCTGCTGGGAGTGCGGACGTCGGAGTATCCGACCATCGACTGCTGCCGACCACACGGGACGGAAACGGATTGAGTCTCCGTCCGGCAGGCAACCGAACGGAGACACACACCCAGGACCCCCAGGAGTAATGCATCCCCTAAGCTTGAGGGTGGAAGGATCGCTGCACTCGTAACTATCGCCGGAGTACCCCTGACCGCGACCCTGGACACCGGAGCAACCCGCTCGTTTGTCAGCCAGCAAACAGGAAGAGAACTAAGCACGGAGGAACAGTGCGCAACGTGAGGACGCGGGTCCGCCTGGCGGATGGAACTACAAAGGAAGTGACGCAAGCCTCGACCGTCAAAGTACGACTGGACCAACAGGAAGCCCAGGTAACCTTGCTGATACTGCCCATAGTGGTTGACGACGTCATCCTCGGACTCGACTTCCTATGCGGCATCAAAGCAGTTCTCCAGTGCGGACGTGCCTACATCCAGTTGACCCGGAAATAAATCCCTCGTCACCCGCAACACCTTGCACAGTGACCCTCCACGACGACCCTTCCCCGACCAAGCTTTCGAAGACCAATCCCAGGACTAATCACACGGAAATAAACAGGACAACGCTTTCGACACCACCAGACCAGGAGAGACCCAGCATCGGCCACGTCACCACGCGGTGACGAGACTTCACTTACCCTCAACCAAGACAGACCGCTCAGTGCAAATACCACGGAAATGAGACCAGGATCAGACCAAGCCGGACCACGAAGCACCAGGATATCAGGATTACCCACAGACAGGACTTCGACGGAGACGACTGCGACACCGCTGGAGGAAACCAGGGCCAGTCCGTCTACCGCCAACTCAACGACGGAAGCAAACAGAAGCAACAGGACTTCGACGGAGACGACTGCGACACCGCTGGAGGAAACCAGGGCCAGTCCGTCTGCCGCCAACTCAACGATAGCCATGCACGGGACCAACCGGACTTCGACAACGGCGACTGCGACACCGCTGGAGACTACCAGGGCCAGTCGAACCACGCCGACGACAACGCAAAGCAACAACACTCCGGACAACGAATACCCGCCCCGACCATCAAAGACTGCACGGAAACACCCAAGGAACAATTCTACCCCGCCTCGACGAAGAAACACCAAGCCACTCTATCAGGACCACGCCAACGTCACCCCTCGACCCGGAAACAACCAGCAGTCTCACCAGGGAAAACGCCAGCAACAGGCATCAGCCCCCGAATGGACTACCATCTGGAACCACTGGACGACGCCGCAATCGGCCAACGGCGGAATCCATTTCGCAGGCCCGACCAAACCCCCAGAGGACCGTGAACCTTGCCAGCATCACAACGACACAGCTCAAGGAACCCCCACTCCAGACGACCCGAATCGACGAACCACTACATACCCGTGGGTAGCCGAGTTCCTGGGGAAGAGTTGGCCATTAACAGCAGTACTTCCGACACCACCGGCTTCAGCCCAGCATTCCTCGTAATGGGTCGCGAGCCACGACTACCAGGGTCACTCTATGACGAGGTCACCCCTGGCATGGGAGAAGATGCAGAACCGGCACCGGACAAGGCAACTCGGTTACAGGAGATCTTCAAGATCGTCCAGGAGAACACTCAGCGGGCGTCGCAGGAGCAACGGAAGCTGTATGACTTACGGAGGCGAGAGTGGCGGCCCGCAATCGGGACGCTGGTCCTACTACGACAACACCACCTGTCCAAAGCATCGGATGGCTTCGCGGCGAAACTGGCACCCAAGTACGACGGCCCGTATCGGGTGGTCAAATTTATATCGCCCAATATAGTCCGCCTGCAGACGCACCAGGGACGTCAAAGAAAGACCGCGAGCTTGGAGGACCTCAAGGAATTCCACGAGATGAAAGGCGACGGAGACGCTGAGACGACCACGAGGACTCCCGAGCGAGCACCGATTCACGAGGGCCACTTACGGTAGCGCGCTATCGTAACGTCCTCGCCCCGAAAGGGGCAAACCCAAAAGCCGTAAGCTCCCTACGTATATATCCCCCCTATGGGATTAGTTAAGATCACTCACTACCGCGCCGTCCCTGTCACTCTGCGGGCCCCCGAAGTAAGGAGGGGGATGTGAAGGAGCGGATGCTCCCCCACATTCTTTTCCCCGATTTTCCCACGAAGGGACCAACACCTGAGTGATTTCGTGATCTAGGGGGGACAGTGATCCGCGGCCAACACTGACAACTAACCCAGAACGCGAGAGAGCGAAAGCTCCACCCGGAAAGCTCCGACAACGGAGAGCGTAAAGCTCCGCCGCCAAGAACATCAACGACGCTGAGAGAGCATAGGAACCAAGAGAGCAGATGACGACGGAAAACCAAAGCAAAGAGAGCGCTGGAACCGAAGCGAGCACAGGAATCAACGATGCAGAGAGAGAGAGAGAGAGTAGCCGGCAACAAAGAACCAAGGCGAAGAGAGCGTTGAAGCCGGCAACAGGTCTCACGATCGCGCGCCAGAAAGAAATGGGGCGGTCGTTCGGGAGCGAAGCGTTAAGCCGGGTGTGAAAATTTAGAGTGCTGCAAGGAGGAGACGCGCCCACGCCAACCAGGATAACGGGACCAGCCACGCTGCGACGAAGGAGCGCATTAGGGTAAGCAAGTCTCACCGTCGTGAGAAGGAGGGCGCTTAGCGGTGCGGTTAGGTAGGGCAAGGTATATAGTGAAGAATAAAGCTGGAAGCAGAGAAAATTATTATGCGTTTTGGTATTTGCGTCTCGATTACTTACCCCACGCCCGTAGTAATTGTCTGAAGGGGCGTCCGGCGATCGCCTAGTCGCCTTCAGAAAACCCTCTCCTCTCCCCACCCCGTCGTAGTTGCCTGAAGGTGGCGTCCGGTGATCGCCTAGTCGCCTTGTAACGAACCGTTACATTTACACTCACCATATTATACCATATGTAATACTTTATAAGACCCAATACAAAACACAAAACACCATACCACATTTTGTAACAACACAAACACCATACAATTTCCAAGTCCCACGCGCCGATCGATTTCTGCCGAATCGACACACGCGCCATAATTTCCACAAGAGTTACCCAACTCCAGTTTCCCCGCCGAGTTACACAACTCCACGCAGGTCATTCCTCGGTACGACCGAGCCAATGACCACAGCCTAGACTCAGCTCATTTCTCGGTGCATCCGAGGCAATGACCGGGTCGGTGGCACGCGCTGGAGAACCCGACACCAACCCAGCACCCAGACTTGCGGACTCAGCACTAGAAATCGGGCTTAAATAGCCCGAGCCCTCGATCAATCAGGGCAGTCCATCGCCTATTCTACACAGTAACGGCAGTCCATCGCCTATCCTAAAACACGGCAGTCCATCGCCTATTCTACACAGTAACGGCAGTCCATCGCCTATCCTAAAACACGGCAGTCCATCGCCTAGCATAAATCAAAACGGCAGTCCATCGCCTATTCTAAGTCGCGTCACCTCCGCGAGAACACTATATACGAAACCACTACACGACACAAGAAAAGACACAGAACACAAATAAAAGCCAGTTAAATAATATCAAAACAAAACCCAACAACGTGCCATCAATTCTTCGCCGAACCCTCAACGGAAATAAGGTAAACCCAACCAAATATTACCAAACACCAAAACTCTGGTGTCAGCACTTTCCTCACCGAGCGGTGTTAACGTTCTTGTTCATCGCCAAGTGCGAATTACCTACACGGTAATTAGACCCTACGCCTGCTCCACTTTCGGTCTCACGGCCAAGCCTTTGTTTTTGAAGTCCCAGCAATCTACAAAAATTCTTGTAGAGAACCCTGGACAGACTGAGCTTACCTCAGTCTGAAATAAGGTATCATTACAAGTGGCGCCCGAGCAGGGACTTACGGAAACTTTAAGGAGATTTCAAAGCCAACTTTCTGGCAACTTTAAGTAAACTTAAAGAGAAAACCTTAACACGGGGCTACGTGGCTTAAAGACCCACGGCCACCGAGAAAGAATAGTAGAGCTAACCACAGAACACAAGTCCGGTAAAAATCAAATTCGCGCACCCACCCGAATCCAGTCGCGAGTGCCACCGGGAAAATATACGCAGTGACCAAGTGCAAAAACAGTGAAAAGTGCCCAAAACAACGCCGAAGAAAACTCAGTCCAATCACCATGGAAGCCTACGAAGACGACGCGAGCATTGATTTCCACACCAGCGAGCCAGTCGCCAATCCAGGCGTCAGCATCGGCTGGATCTACAAACGCCGCCGAGATGAGCTGGAGGCCTTCGCCAAGGAGTTCGAATTTGACACCGAAGGAACTGTTGAAGAGTTGCGCAAGAACTTTGCCATATTAGTCGCCGGACCACTCCCGCCGGGTGCCTGGACTCGCTTGGCAGAACTCGAGAGACAATACGCAAAACCAGCAGGACGCTCCAAGTCCCCGCTGCCCACTAATCCAGGACCATCAGGTACCGGAGGATGGGACCCCAAAGCAGGCTTGCAAGTCCCCGCAGCCCCAGAGCCCGCGCCGCGACCACCAGTGGTCACAGCCGCCGATCTTCCAAGGCCACCCACTATGGAAACCTCCCGTGCGCCCACACAGAGAATTATACCGTCGATTGACGCACCCATAATCGGGCCCGACTATAACCACGTCGCACGCACAGCGGAACGCATCCGCGGATGGGGCATCCAGTTCAACGGAGAAGATGACCCACTATCGTTTCTGGAACTACTCGAGGAACGCGCACGCGCCTACGGAGTGGACACCAACCAACTGCCTCGGAGCATGGCCGAACTACTCACCGACCGAGCCAGTCGCTGGCACCGTACCAGCCAACTACAGGGTAGTTCCTGGGCATATTTCCGCCAGGAATTTCTGACTTATTTTCTGCCGCCAAGGTATTTCGAACAATTGGAGGACCAGATCCGAGGCCGCAACCAAGCGGTGGGAGAACCATTCAAAGACTATCTCATTGAGATACGGCTACTCATGCACCATGCCGAGTACGACCTAGTTAAGGAGCTCTATAGGATCTACGACAACGCCCTGCCAGGACTCCAACTATACGTGCGACGAGACGAACTGGAAAGTTTGTCACAGCTAACCCGATTAGCGGCAGAGTACGAGCTTATTCACGAGAGGAAACACGCAACGACTCCCGCACCCATGCGAATCCCATCACGAGACACCAGGCCGGCAAGACAACCAGACCGCAGAGAAGGTGAGTCCCTACCGTACCCCCTTTCGGAGACCCCATTGGGATTCAGCCGACACACCGCGCAGACAGTCATCGAATCAAAATAATGCAACGAACCACGACATCGCCCATCGAATGATCACCACTCCCATTGCCAACCCACGCGCAGCCTGTCGCCGATGTGGTCAAGTTGGACACGCCGCCTACGACTGCACCAACGCTTCGATCCTATTCTGCTGGGAATGTGGAAAGCGCGGCACTCGAACCGTCGACTGCCGCCGCCGAGCCACGTCGGGAAACGACACGCGTCCTCAACTGACCCGGGATCAGCCGAGAACGACGCCTCCACAGACCCGCGACTAAGCAACCCACTACACGTGAACGACGGCCGAATAGTGGCGATAGTGACAATAGGAGGACAAACAACGGAGGCCACCATCGACACCGGGGCGTCCCGAAGTTTCGTCAGCGACAACCTGGGCCCGACAACTAAATAACAACTCCAACCTGCAAGATGCATGCGTCCGCATACGCCTGGCTGACGGCTCAGTCAGAGAGATCACACAAGTTCTACTGGCGCACATCAAGCTGGATCAACGAGAGGCCCAAATCCCACTCCTGGTCCTCCCTAACATGCTGGAGCAAGATATAGTCGGCATGGACTTCCTATGTGCCATCGAAACGACGATCCAATGCGGCACCACGCTGCTAAAGCTACAAGATCGCCACCTCACGCCAACGCCACCGTCAGTTCAATCCAACCACGTACAAGTCACCGAACCCAGCACCAAGAAATCTAGGTCAACAGCGAACACACTTCCCCGACCTACCACAAAGAATACGGCCCCCAATATCACAACGAAGAATACGACACCGAAACCAACCACAGCGAACACACGTCCCCGACCTACCCCAAAGAAGACGGCACCCAATAATGCAACGAAGAATACGACACCGCAACCAACCACAGCGAAAGCGAAGAACCGGCCCACAACGGAAAACACGAATCCGAAGCAAGCCCCGGTAAACTGCAACCAAGCAAACGGGAAAGCGAATCCCACGGCCACTACGGAGCACCCGCGTCCTAAGCCAAACCCAGGGAACACACATCCCAAACACACCACGAGGATCTCACACACGAGACAAGAATCAACACACGTGAACCAGGCGCTCGACACAGGAAGCCCAGGATCAAAACAAACTACGGGGCACACGCATCCCGAACCCACCACAAGGATCTCACCCACGAGACAAACCCCAACGAACTGGAACCCGCTCGACACAGGAAGCCCAGGTCCAAGTTCAGCCACCGCGCACCCATGCACCCTACCCTCAACGGAGAAGGTGAGCCCACGGACACCCTCAGAAACGACAACCAGCCCCGAACAACGACAACGGCAGCAACAGTGTAACAACCAAACCACGAGGGAAACAGCCACGCAAATCCCTTACTGGTCGGGTCCAATCATCGAACTCATATCCACAGAACCTCTACACTCGGGTCCGGGTTCTAACCCGATGACTCCCCGAAACACCGAATGCCGCCCTGTCGTACCCACGGCCGACGCCACACCGATTTTCGCCAACCCACTGGAGTACCTTCCGCGTACTGACGTGCCCACTAGCGCCATGCACCACGCCATGCCTAGCACCACGTCCGAAATCTTCGTCGCCCAAACAAGTCGTTGCTGCGAAAACAGAGTCGTCACTGAGACCCGCCTGGCCATACGTAGATCTGGAGACATTACCCCCCAGATATACCGCCAGACCCACGAAGCTACGCCACTCACGGCCAACGCTACCCCGATCGTCGCCCACATAAGCGACTACCCACGTAGGATCGAACACCCCAGCGCGTTCGACACAACCATCCTCCCAGAAGACCCAGGCCAGCCACAGGACCCCGACACCCCCGATCTCACCGACCCTGACCCAGAACTGATCTCCGATCCCTGGCCGCCGGACATAGCGCCACAGATCCAAGAATTTCTGGACACAGAACTTCCAAAGTTCAATAATCTCCACGGGACCTCCAACATCGCTGAGCACACCATCGTCATGAGGGGATAATCGACCCATCAAACAGAGGTACTACCCAAAGAACCCAGCCATGATGCGGATTATCGACGAGCAAGTCGACCAATTGATCCAAGAAGGTCTCATCGAACCCTCACGAAGCCCACACAGCGCCCCCATCGTACTCGTACGTAAAAAGAACGGCAAATGGCGCATGTGCGCATACCCACTGCCCAGAATCAACTACATCTTGGAGCGCCTACAGAACGCACGCTTCATAACCACCCTCGATCTAAAGAACGGATACTGGCAAATACCAATGGCCAACGGAAGCAGAGAAGCCACCGCCTTCACGGTCCCCGGCAGAGGTCTCTATCAATGGAAGGTGATGCCCTTCGGATTACATTCTGCACCAGCAACATTCCAACGGGCCCTTGATACCGTGATCGGAGCCGACATGGAACCCTACGCATTCGCCTATTTAGACGACATTGTCGTCGTCGGACGAGACTTCAAGGACCACCTACGCAACCTGGCAATAGTCCTCTCGCCTTCGAAAAGCGAATCTGCGGATAAACGCGGAAAAGTGCACATTTTTCCAAAACCGGATCAAATATCTTGGTCACGTCATCAGCGAAGAAGGTATCCACACGGACCCCGACAAGATTGCCGCCGTCAAAGAACTCAAGCCACCCACGAACCTAAAAGAACTACGTCAGTGCATCATGGTACCGAAGATTCGTTCCAAACTTTGCTACAGTAGTCCAACCAATGTCTCAGCTACTCAAGAAGGGACAAACATGGACATGGACTGCAGATCAACAAGCGGCCTTCGACCAACTAAAGGAACTACTCACGACCGCTCCTGTACTTGCTTGCCCCGATTTCAACGTCAAGTTCTCACTACAAACCGATGCGAGTAACCTCGGCATAGGCGCCGTACTCACGCAAGAGATCGACGGAAAGGAACGCGTCATCGCCTATGTAAGCCGACGCTTGAACCAGGCCGAGGGAAACTACTCCGCCACAGACAAGGAATGCCTCGCCGTCATTTGGGCAATCCGAAAACTACGCTGCTACCTAGAGGGATACCGGTTCGACGTTATAACCGACCATCTCGCGCTGAAATGGCTGAACACTCTGGAAAGCCCCTACGGAAGAATAGCGAGATGGGCACTCGAACTCCAACAGTATCAATACGACGTCCACTACAGAGCAGGGAAACAAAACGTGGTCGCCGATGCCCTGTCCCGACAACCCTTGGAGACGCTAGCAAGAATCAAAGAGGACGCAACATCTTGCCCCTGGCTCACACGACGGATTCAGCAAAACCAAAGAGGAACCCGATAAATACCCCGACTACGTTTTCGAGAATGGAGAACTCTACAGACATCTGGGCCACGGAGCCGACGATCACGACTACGTGTCATGGAAACTTTGCGTCCCAAAAGACCGACGCCAAAGAGTACTCAAGGAATGCCATGATCAGCCAACGGCAGGCCACCTCGGCATTCGGAAAACCATCACACGGATAACACAACGATACTATTGGCCCGGCCTATATCGCGATGTGCGAAAATACGTACGCAGCTGTTTGAGCTGCCAAAAGTTCAAGGCACTGCAACGCAAGCCCGTGGGTAAGATGCTTACCCGCAGGGCAGAGGAACCATTCGCCACACTATGCGCCGACTTCGTAGGACCACTTCCCCGATCAAAACGAGGGAACACCATGCTTCTGGTATTCTTCGACACCTTCACAAAATGGACCGAACTAGTGCCACTTAAGAAAGCTACCACAGCTACCCTAGAGCTAGCTTTTCGGGAACGCATTCTAAGTCACTTCGGCGTACCAAAGCGATTCGTCTGTGACAATGGAACACAGTTCACCAGCCGCTCATTCCGCCTGTTTATGCAAACAGCCGGCGTTGATCTACAACACACCGCACCGTATTGCCCCCAGGAAAACCCTACGGAGCGGGCCAATCGGACAGTGAAGACCATGATTGCACAATTCGTAGAGGATTATCAAAACACATGGGACGAACTCGTACCCGAAATCTCACTAGCAATCAACTCCAGTGTCTCAGAAACAACTGGATTCAGCCCCGCCTTCCTGCTACACGGGAGAGAACCTCGCTTACCTGGAGCACTATACGACGAAGTTACACCCGGGACAGGAAGCCCTCCGGATACAGCTCACACTAAGGCAACCCGACTAAAAGAAGTATTCGCGATAGTGCGGAACAACATTCAGCGGGCGAGTCAAGAACAATCCCGTCACTACAATCTTCGCCGACGACAATGGCGCCCCACGGTGGGTCAGCTAGTATTGATCAGGCAACACCACCTCTCCAACGCAGCCGACGGTTTCGCTGCAAAATTGGCCCCAAAATATGATGGTCCATACAAAGTCCAAGGTTTTGCGTCAACAAATATCGTCAAGTTGCAACACCCCGGAAGTCGGAAACTGAAAGTCGCAAATATCAACGACCTGAAAGAGTACCACGACACGTTGGACAGCGACCCTGCTGAGGAAGCGATCACAACGACCCCTGACGACGGAAAACCACCAATAGAAACGCCAAAACACGTTGGCAAGAAACTTTGCCGACCCAGGCGTAACAAAAGCGGCCAATTGCAACCCCACCCGGAAGAAAGGGGGGTGTAACGAACCGTTACATTTACACTCACCATATTATACCATATGTAATACTTTTATAAGACCCAATACAAAACACAAAACACCATACCACATTTTGTAACAACACAAACACCATACAATTTCCAAGTCCCACGCGCCGATCGATTTCTGCCGAATCGACACACGCGCCATAATTTCCACAAGAGTTACCCAACTCCAGTTTCCCCGCCGAGTTACACAACTCCACGCAGGTCATTCCTCGGTACGACCGAGCCAATGACCACAGCCTAGACTCAGCTCATTTCTCGGTGCATCCGAGGCAATGACCGGGTCGGTGGCACGCGCTGGAGAACCCGACACCAACCCAGCACCCAGACTTGCGGACTCAGCACTAGAAATCGGGCTTAACAGCCCGAGCCCTCGATCAATCGGGGCAGTCCATCGCCTATTCTACACAGTAACGGCAGTCCATCGCCTATCCTAAAACACGGCAGTCCATCGCCTATTCTACACAGTAACGGCAGTCCATCGCCTATCCTAAAACACGGCAGTCCATCGCCTAGCATAAATCAAAACGGCAGTCCATCGCCTATTCTAAGTCGCGTCACCTCCGCGAGAACACTATATACGAAACCACTACACGACACAAGAAAAGACACAGAACACAAATAAAAGCCAGTTAAATAATATCAAAACAAAACCCAACAACGTGCCATCAATTCTTCGCCGAACCCTCAACGGAAATAAGGTAAACCCAACCAAATATTACCAAACACCAAAAACTCTGGTGTCAGCACTTTCCTCACCGAGCGGTGTTAACGTTCTTGTTCATCGCCAAGTGCGAATTACCTACACGGTAATTAGACCCTACGCCTGCTCCACTTTCGGTCTCACGGCCAAGCCTTTGTTTTTGAAGTCCCAGCAATCTACAAAATTCTTGTAGAGAACCCTGGACAGACTGAGCTTACCTCAGTCTGAAATAAGGTATCATTACAGCCTTCAGGAAACCTTTCCCACTCCCACCCCGTCGTAGTTGCCTGAAGGTGGCGTCCGGTGATCGCCTAGTCGCCTTCAGGAAACCTTTCCCACTCCCACCTCGTCGTAGTTGCCTGAAGGTGGCGTCCGGTGATCGCCTAGTCGCCTTCAGGAAACCTTCCCACTCCCCACCCCGTCGTAGTTGCCTGAAGGTGGCGTCCGGTGATCGCCTAGTCGCCTTCAGGAAACCTTTCCCATCCCTCCCGTAATCGTTGCCCAAAGGCGTCGGCCGGCGATAGCCGCCACCCCTTTGCAGTCCCTACCTTCATCCCCGCCCCTGTGGCCCGTACTCTCCCCAGAGGGACCATCCGGCAACCGTTTTTGCATCCGCCGGTGGATCCCCGCCGCCCCTGCCGCTTCCTGACCCCCTAGACGAGCCTCCGCCCCGAAAGGCGCCGTTCACAACTCGGAGTCCCGGCAAACTATAAATTTTCTGTAGTTTCGACCCTGGCTGGACTGAGAGATGTACCCCAGCGAAATCGCTTCCTTACAGATGGCGCCCGAGCAGGGACTCCGAGATTCCGTTCAGTTTTGTGAAGCCAAAGGGCGTGTGAGGGGAAATATAGAAGGCAGTGGAGTGAGCCACGTGTTTCTGGTCGACAGGCCAAACTCAACAAGTGACCGTTAAAACGAGGAAAAGAAACGCTACGGGGGACTGTACCGCGGACGCAACGGCGTGGCGCGGCAGAAACGGCAGAATTTACCGTTTTTTTGGCAAAACCGCACGTGCAGGGGCCCAACTATCATGTACAGCCGAGGCTGGCTTCCCTAACCTCCCTAGTAGCAGCAGCAGTGCCGGCAGAGGCGCAGCAGCGGCAGTGCCGACAGGTGCGCAGCAGCAGCATCGACGCCAGCCGGACCGCAGCTAGCGGCAGAGGCGCAGCAGCGGCAGTGCCGACAGAGGCGCAGCAGCAGCATCGACGCCAGCCGGACCGCAGCTAGCGGCAGCGGCGCAGCAGCGACCGTGCCGACAGAGGCGCGGGATTAGCGGCGGCGCTGACAGAAGCGCAGCGGATCCGGAGCCGGGAGCAGCGACGCCACCAGCGCCAGGGAGAGCGAACGTGGCCGCCCGGGCTATATAATCGGGACCGCGACCAGCAATCAGGACAGAAGTCAGGAGACCAACAACCGACACAGAAGTCAGGAGACCAACAACCGACACAGTAGTCAGGAGACCAACAACCAACACAGTAGTCAGGAGACCAACAACCGATACAGAAGTCAGGAGACCAACAACCGACACAGAAGTCAGGAGACCAACATCCGAGACAGTTCACCGCAGACCAGCAAGCAACCACGACAAGGATCAACCAGGACCAGGACCAACAACAAGGATCAACCGCGACAAGGACCAACGACGAGGATCAACCACGACAAGGACCAACGACAAGGATCAACAATAAGGATGAACTACGACAAGGACACAATATCACAAGGACAACTAGGAACAACCACGGCAAGGATCAGGACGACAACCAACGGCAGGGATCAAGACAACTAGGAACAACCACGGCAACCAACGGCAAGGATCAAGACAACCAGGAACAACCACGGCAATGATCAGGACGACAACCAACGGCAGGGATCAAGACAACCAGGAACAATCACGGTAAGGACCCAGACGACCAGGAACCACAACTGCCCGGACCAAGGAACAGGACTACCGGGACCAACGAATCCAAGGATCAGTTTCAAAGGGACGACGACGGGAAGGACAACGATTTTCGACACCTACGATCAGGGAAGACTCCAAGGACCAAGAAGCAGTAGCCAAGACACACCTGTGCCCACCAGCCGTAACCACGAGGTGAGTGACCACAAGCGCTTAGTGAGTGTAGTGCAGGGCAAAGGCCACAAGTGAAAGTGAAGTGGAACCCAGTTGGACACCCGACGCGACCAAACGCGGGCGATGGGCGTACAGTGGGTCTCATACCGGCGCAAGGATGAGCTGCAGGCCATTGCCGCAGAACTCGACCTGGCGGAAGACGGCACCATAGAGGAGTTGCGGAGGCGAATCGCGAGTTTCATCTCAAAGGGTGACCACTCGGAGGCGATCAAGCAACGGATCGCGGAATTTGGAGCGATGTACAGCAGCGCACCCAGTCCCAGGACGCGGAGGACTCCTTCTTCGTCCCCTGACCGAGCGGCCGGGAACAGAAAGAGGAAGCCCATCTGTCGCAACCGCTGCAGATCACCATCCCAGAGCTGCTTAAGGTAAACCGTGGACCCGGACCTAGGGAGCCTAGCCACCAGGAAGCCTCGCCCGAACGACCACCCGGCGACTTCGATTGCGAGCGACGCTCAGCCGAAGGATGCGGAACCACACGTCAAGGAAGGGATGAAATCTCGTACGCCAGCCTCGCCGACAAATTGCGCAGTTGGGGATTGAAGTTTGACGGACACTCGGACGCGTTGACATTCATAGAACGGCTGGAAGAGCGTGTGGAATCCTATGGAGGGAGCCCAGACCAGTTGCCCCGAGCTATTTCCGGCTTACTCACCCACAAGGCGGAGGGATGGTTTAGGACCTTCCAGATGCAAGGGAAGCCCTGGACCGAGTTCCGAAAGGAGTTCTTGGACTTCTTCTTGCCCCCAAGGTATTTTCAGCGATTGGAAGACACGATCCGGAGCCGGTACCAACGACCCAATGAGGCCTTCCAGGACTACTTGATCGACTTGCGACTCATGATGCAGCGCGCGCAATACACGCAAGAGCGGGAATTGGACAGGATATACGAGAATTTGAGGCCCGAGTACCAACTTTTTACCCGGAGACACGAGTTCGAGACCTTGAGGGAGCTCACGCAGCTGATAGTGGCATACGAGACGGCGCGTGACCGCGGACAAAGTCACCCGGCTATCAACCGCCTGGGTATCAAGCCCGGAGGGCCATCGTACCAAGGAAGTGGATCATCAACCCCACCGCGCCCCACGTTTGACGAGACGCGGCATGCTGAGGCAGCGAACCGCGTGACGACTCAGGATGGAGATAGACCGGTGAACGTACGGCGGGCCTGCCGTAACTGCGGCGAGGAAGGCCATTTCAGTAGCACGTGCAGGAATCGAGGGGTGCTATTCTGCTGGGAGTGCGGACGTCGGAGTATCCGGACCATCGACTGCTGCCGACCACACGGGACGGGAAACGGATTGAGTCTCCGTCCGGCAGGCAACCGAACGGAGACACACACCCAGGACCCCCAGGAGTAATGCATCCCCTAAGCTTGGAGGGTGGAAGGATCGCTGCACTCGTAACTATCGCCGGAGTACCCCTGACCGCGACCCTGGACAGCGGAGCAACCCGCTCGTTTGTCAGCCAGCAAACAGGAAGAGAACTAAGCACGGGAGGAACAGTGCGCAACGTGAGGACGCGGGTCCGCCTGGCGGATGGAACTACAAAGGAAGTGACGCAAGCCTTGCCCGTCAAAGTACGACTGGACCAACAGGAAGCCCAGGTAACCTTGCTGATACTGCCCATAGTGGTTGACGACGTCATCCTCGGACTCGACTTCCTATGCGGCATCAAAGCAGTTCTCCAGTGCGGACGTGCCTACATCCAGTTGACCCGGGAAATAAATCCCTCGTCACCCGCAACACCTTGCACAGTGACCCTCCACGACGACCCTTCCCCGACCAAGCTTCCGAAGACCAATCCCAGGACTAATCACACGGAAATAAACAGGACAACGCTTTCGACACCACCAGACCAGGAGAGACCCAGCATCGGCCACGTCACCACGCCTTCGAACCTCAACCAAGACAGACCGCGCAGTGCAAATACCACGGAAATGAGACCAGGATCAGACCAAGCCGGACCACGAAGCACCAGGATATCAGGATTACCCACAGACAGGACCTCGACGGAGACGACTGAGACACCGCTGGAGGAAAACAGGGCCCGTCCGTCTGCCGCCAACTCAACGACGGAAGCAAACAGAAGCAACAGGACTTCGACGGAGACGACTGCGACACCGCTGGAGGAAACCAGGGCCAGTCTGTCTGCCGCCAACTCAACGATAGCCACGCATAGGAACCACAGGACTTCGACGGAGACGACTGCGACACCGCTGGAGGAAACCAGGGCCAGTCCGTCTGCCGCCAACTCAACGATAGCCACGAATAGGAACCACAGGACTTCGACGGAGACGACTGCGACACCGCTGGAGGAAACCAGGGCCAGTCCGTCTGCCGCCAACTCAACGATAGCCACGCATAGGAACCACATGACTTCGACGGAGACGACTGCGACACCGCTGGAGGAAACCAGGGCCAGTGTCTGCCGCCAACTCAACGATAGCCATGCACGGGACCAACCGGACTTCGACAACGGCGACTGCGACACCGCTGGAGACTACCAGGGCCAGTCGAACCACGCCGACGACAACGCAAAGCAACAACACTCGGACAACGAATACCCGCCCCGACCATCAAAGACTGCACGGAAACACCCAAGGAACAATTCTACCCCGCCTCGACGAAGAAACACCAAGCCACTCTACCAGGACCACGCCAACGTCACCCCTCGACCCGGAAACAACCAGCAGTCTCACCAGGAAAACGCCAGCAACAGGCATCAGCCCCCGAATGGACTACCATCTGGAACCACTGGACGACGCCGCAATCGGCCAACGGCGGAATCCATTTCGCAGGCCCGACCAAACCACCCAGAGGACCGTGAACCTTGCCAGCATCACAACGACACAGCTCAAGGAACCCCCACTCCAGACGACCCGAATCGACGAACCACTACATACCCGTGGGTAGCCGAGTTCCTGGGGAAGAGTTGGCCATTAACAGCAGTACTTCCGACACCACCGGCTTCAGCCCAGCATTCCTCGTAATGGGTCGCGAGCCACGACTACCAGGGTCACTCTATGACGAGGTCACCCCTGGCATGGGAGAAGATGCAGAACCGGCACCGGACAAGGCAACTCGGTTACAGGAGATCTTCAAGATCGTCCAGGAGAACACTCAGCGGGCGTCGCAGGAGCAACGGAAGCTGTATGACTTACGGAGGCGAGTGGCGGCCCGCAATCGGGACGCTGGTCCTACTACGACAACACCACCTGTCCAAAGCATCGGATGGCTTCGCGGCGAAACTGGCACCCAAGTACGACGGCCCGTATCGGGTGGTCAAATTTATATCGCCCAATATAGTCCGCCTGCAGACGCACCAGGGACGTCAAAGAAAGACCGCGAGCTTGGAGGACCTCAAGGAATTCCACGAGATGAAAGGCGACGGAGACGCTGAGACGACCACGAGGACTCCCCGAGCGAGCACCGATTCACGAGGGCCACTTACGGTAGCGCGCTATCGTAACGTCCTCGCCCCGAAAGGGGCAAACCCAAAAGCCGTAAGCTCCCCTACGTATATATCCCCCTATGGGATTAGTTAAGATCACTCACTACCGCGCCGTCCCTGTCACTCTGCGGGCCCCCCGAAGTAAGGAGGGGATGTGAAGGAGCGGATGCTCCCCCACATTCTTTTCCCCGATTTTCCCACGAAGGGACCAACACCTGAGTGATTTCGTGATCTAGGGGGGGACAGTGATCCGCGGCCAACACTGACAACTAACCCAGAACGCGAGAGAGCGAAAGCTCCACCCGGAAAGCTCCGACAACGGAGAGCGTAAAGCTCCGCCGCCAAGAACATCAACGACGCTGAGAGAGCATAGGAACCAAGAGAGCAGATGACGACGGAAAACCAAAGCAAAGAGAGCGCTGGAACCGAAGCGAGCACTGGAATCAACGATGCAGAGAGAGAGAGAGTAGCCGGCAACAAAGAACCAAGGCGAAGAGAGCGTTGGAAGCCGGCAACAGGTCTCACGATCGCGCGCCAGAAAGAAATGGGGCGGTCGTTCGGGAGCGAAGCGTTAAGCCGGGTGTGAAAATTTAGAGTGCTGCAAAGGAGGAGACGCGCCCACGCCGCCCAGGATAACGGGACCAGCCACGCTGCGACGAAGGAGCGCATTAGGGTAAGCAAGTCTCACCGTCGTGAGAAGGAGGGCGCTTAGCGGTGCGGTTAGGTAGGGCAAGGTATATAGTGAAGAATAAAGCTGGAAGCAGAGAAAATTATTATGCGTTTTGGTATTTGCGTCTCGATTACTTACCCCACGCCCGTAGTAATTGTCTGAAGGGGCGTCCGGCGATCGCCTAGTCGCCTTCAGAAAACCCCTCTCCTCTCCCCACCCCGTCGTAGTTGCCTGAAGGTGGCGTCCGGTGATCGCCTAGTCGCCTTCAGGAAACCTTCCCCACTCCCACCCCGTCGTAGTTGCCTGAAGGTGGCGTCCGGTGATCGCCTAGTCGCCTTCAGGAAACCTTTCCCACTCCCACCTCGTCGTAGTTGCCTGAAGGTGGCGTCCGGTGATCGCCTAGTCGCCTTCAGGAAACCTTTCCCACTCCCACCCCGGCGTAGTTGCCTGAAGGTGGCGTCCGGTGATCGCCTAGTCGCCTTCAGGAAACCTTTTCCCATCCCTCCCGTAATCGTTGCCCAAAGGCGTCGGCCGGCGATAGCCGCCACCCCTTTGCAGTCCCTACCTCCTTCCCCGCCCCTGTGGCCCGTACTCTCCCCAGAGGGACCATCCGGCAACCGTTTTGCATCCGCCGGTGGATCCCTGCCGCTCCCTGCCGCTCCCTGACCCCCTAGACGAGCCTCCGCCCCGAAAGGCGCCGTTCACGACTCGGAGTCCCGGCAAACTATAAATTTTCTGTAGTTTCGACCCTGGCTGGACTGAGAGATGTACCCCAGCGAAATCGCTTCCTTACACGATGCATCCACTTTTAATTTCAAAAAAATCAAAAATTTTACACATATATACATTACACTAATAGAACAAATAAATCCCTTTAAAAAAAAATTAAATACACGAAACCACAGGCCAATTCTCTGCTCCGCTATCCAATCTACAGATAGATGCGCTGCCGCTTTTGCCTACGTCTTGGTGGCCGGAACAGCATCAGCAGTGTGTCATCTGAAATTAATAAGAGAAAAAATTAAGAACCAAATACACACATCCAATTTCCATATACTCACTCAATAATCGACGGCTGGATTTCCGGCCCTCCTTAAACACTGCCAACCTCCGCTCGCTCTCTCTTTAGCACAGTGAGAGCGGAGAGTCGAGCCGTGGAATCACTCAATGCATCCCTTTCGTTTTGCAGCCAGCCAGTCCTCACACACCTGAAAATACAAGCAAAAACCACAATAAATACAAAAAATTAATAAAGTTGATTTAAAACCGTTCAAATAATCTGCGGCCGGACCAGAGTCGCCGTGAGAGTGCTGATACGTGTCTGTGTGTCCTTGTCAGTGTCCGTGTCGGCAAGTGTGAGGTCTTCCAAAATTGCAAGTCTCATTGGTTCCGCCCGACGCACACATGAACACACTTACACGACCAATATACAAACACGTACACACACTCACCCAATAATGGTGGACGATCCTCTGTTGTTTGATCCTCTTTCCCTGCGCACCTGCGGACTGAGGCGGACTCATCAGTGTCACCTGGAATAAACAAACGCCAAATCACAAATCAAATTCACCAAAAATTATAATAAATACTCATATATTAATGGACGGATGGATTCCCGGTCCGCCTTTACTGCATCACGATTGCTGTTGCAGCCAGATGGTCCTCACACACCTGAAAAGACAAAACATAAAAATCACAATTAATACAAAAATCTAATAATAAAATTGATTTTACCTGGAATAAATAAGAGCAAAATTAAGAACCAAAATACACATACAATCTGCATATACTCACCCACTAATTCGACGATTGGATTCCGCATCCCGTTCGCTGCTGCAGCCAGCCAGCTCTTACACACCTGAAAAGACAAAACATAAAAATCACAATTAATGAAAAAAAACTGACAAAGTTGATTAAAAATGGATAAACTTATTTGCGGCTGGACCAGAGTCGCTGCGAGAGTGCTGAAATGTGTCTGTGTGTCCTTGTCAGTGTCCGTGTCGGCAACTGTGAGGTCTTCCAAAATTGCAAGTCTCACTGGTTCTGTCCGACACACACACATGAATGTAGAGACACACTCACATCACCAATCAAAATACAAAACAAAAAACACACTGTAACGAACCGTTACATTCGTATAGATATTCATACTGATAGCACTAAGTTACTTTGCATACATATTCGTACTAATAGCACTAAGTTACGTTGTCATATATAATCCAACAACACAAACACTATACACCGGACATTTACAGTCCCACGCGCCGATCGATTCATGCAGAATCGACACACGCGCCACAGTCTCCCCCCTCCCCCCGAGTTACACAACTCCACGCAGGTCATTCCTCGGTACGACCGAGCCAATGACCACAGCCAAGACTCAGCTCATTTCTCGGTGGACCCAAGGCAATGACCGTGTCGGTGGCACGCGTGGAGAACTCGACACCAACTAAAGCAACCCAGACTTGCGGACTCAGCACTCGAGATCGGGCTTAAATAGCCCGAGCCCTCGATCAATCAGGGCAGTCCATCGCCTATCCTAAAACACGGCAGTCCATCGCCTATCATAAACCAAAACGGCAGTCCATCGCCTATTCTAAATCGTATCGCCTCCGCAAGAACACTATACACGAAACCACTACACGACACCAAACCCCGAGAGAACAATACAGAACACAAATAAAAGCCAGTTAAATAACATCCAAAAACCAAACTCACGAAGTGTCATCATTTCTTCGCCGAGCGCGAACACAAAAAAATCAGGTGACACAACAAGCCATCTTACCGCATACACCAAAACTCAGGTGTCAGCGTTTTCCTTTCATCGCCAAGTGCGATCGCACAAAAGCACCTACACGGTAACAAGACTCCACGCCCGCTCCACTTTCGGTCTCACGGCCAAGCCCTACCCTAAAGTTCCAGCAATACTACAAAATTTCTTGTAGAGAACCCTGGACAGACTGAGCTTACCTCAGTCTGAAATAGGTATCATTACAAGTGGCGCCCGAGCGGGACTTACGGAAACTTTAAGGAGATTTCAAAGCCAACTTTCTGGCAACTTTAAGGAAACTTAAAGAGAAAACCCTAACACGGGGCTACGTGGCTTAAAGACCCACGGCCACCGAGAAAGAAGAAAGAGTAGAGCTAACCACAGAACACAAGTCCGGTACAAAACCAAATTCGCGCACCCACCCGAATCCAGTCGCGAGTGCCACCGGGAAAGTAAACGCAGTGACCAAGTGCTAAAACAGTGAAAAGTGCCCAAAACAACACCGAGGAAAACTCAGTCCAATCACCACAGAAGCCTACGAAGACGACGCGAGCATTGATTTCCACACCTGCGAGCCAATCGCCAATCCAGGCGTCAGCATCGGCTGGATCTACAAGCGCCGCCGAGATGAGCTGGAGGCCTTCGCCAAGGAATTCGAATTTGACACCGAAGGAACTGTTGAAGAGTTGCGCAAGAACTTTGCCATACTAGTCGCCGGACCACTCCCGCCGGGTGCCTGGACTCGCTTGGCAGAACTCGAGAGACAATATGCAAGACCAGCAGGACGCTCCAAGTCCCCGCTGCCCACTAATCCAGGACCATCAGGCACCGGAAGATGGGACCCCAAAGCCAGCTTGCATGTCCCCGCAGCCCCAGAGCCCACGCCCCGACCAACAGTGGTCACAGCCGCCGATCTTCCAAGGCCGCCCACTATGGAAACCTCCCGTTCGCCCACACAGAGAATTATACCATCGATTGACGCACCCATAATCGGGCCCGACTATAACCACGTCGCACGCACAGCAGAACGCATCCGCGGATGGGGCATCCAGTTCAACGGAGAGGATGACCCACTATCGTTTCTGGAACTACTCGAGGAACGCGCCCGCGCCTATGGAGTGGACACCAACCAGCTGCCTCGGAGCATGGCCGAACTACTCACCGACCGAGCCAGTCGCTGGCACCGTACCAGCCAACTACAGGGTAGTTCCTGGGCATATTTCCGCCAGGAGTTTCTGACGTATTTTCTGCCGCCAAGGTATTTCGAACAACTGGAGGACCAGATCCGAGGCCGCAAGCAAGCGGTGGGAGAACCATTCAAAGACTACGACAACGCCCTGCCAGGACTCCAACTATACGTGCGACGAGACGAACTGGAAAGTTTGTCACAGCTAACCCGATTAGCGGCAGAGTACGAGCTTATTCACGAGAAGAAACACGCAACGACTCCCGCACCCATGCGAATCCCACCAAGAGACACCAGGCCGGCAAGACACCCAGACCGCAGAGAAGGTGAGTCCTACCGTACCTCCTTTCGGAGACCCCATTGGGATTCAGCCGACACACCGCGCAGACAGTCATCGAATCAAAATAATGCAACGAACCACGACGTCGCCCATCGAATGGTCACCACTCCCCATTTCCAACCCTCGCGCAGCCTGTCGCCGATGTGGTCATGCTGGACACGCCGCCTACGACTGCACCAACGCTTCGATCCTATTCTGCTGGGAATGTGGAAAACGCGGCACTCGGACCGTCGACTGCTGCCGTCGAACCACGTCGGGAAACGACACGCGTCCTCAACTGACCCGGGATCAGCCGAGAACGACGCCTCCACAGACCCGCGACTAAGCAACCCACTACTCGTGAACGACGGCCGAATAGTGGCGACAGTGACAATAGGAGGACAAACAACGGAAGCCACCATCGACACCGGGGCGTCCTGAAGTTTCGTCAGCGACAACCTGGCCCGACAACTAAACAACAACTCCAACCTGCAAGATGCATGCGTCCGCATACGCCTGGCTGACGGCTCTGTCAGAGAGATCACACACACAAGTTCTACTGGCGCACATCAAGCTGGACCAACGAGGGGTTCAAATCCTACTCCTGGTCCTACCAAACATGCTGGAGCAAGTTATAGTCGGCATGGACTTCCTATGTGCCATCGAAACGACGATCCAATGCGGCACCACGCTGCTAAAGCTACAAGATCGCCACCTCACGCCAACGCCACCGTCAGTTCAATCCAACCACGTACAAGTCACCGAACCCAGCACCAAGAAAACCAAGTTCAACAGCGAAAACACTTCCCCGACCTACCACAAAGAATACGGCCCCCAATATCACAACGAAGAATACGACACCGAAACCAACCACAGCGAACACACGTCCCCGACTTACCCCAAAGAAGACGGCACCCAATAATGCAACGAAGGACACGACACCAAACACCGAGAGAGCAATACTACGAAATTTCTTGTAGACAACCCTGGACAGACTGAGCTTACCTCAGTCTGAAATAGGTATCATTACAACACAATTAACGAAAAACTGATTAAAGCTGATTAAAGGTCGATGAAATTACCTGCAGCCGGACCAGAGTTGCCGCGAGAATCCTGAAAAGAGTCGGTGTGCCCTTGCCTGCGACCGTGTCATCATTTGTGAGGTCTTCCAAAATGCACAACAGGCCTCAACGATGCAGCCAGTCACTCACCTCACAACTGAAACGACAATGGGAGACACATTTGACAAAAAGCTAAATCACGCACATACACACTCACCCATCACTGGTGACCAGAAGGGAAGACAACCAACTGTCGGACCTAGGAAGCTGCGTAAGCAAGGTACGCCGAACCCTCAACGGCAACCTACTGCTGGAGGTGGCCAAAGACAGCGCAGAGAGTGCGGAGGCCATGAAGGACAGCATCGCGTGGGTCCTCGGCGACGCAGCGACGGTGCGTGCCATGACGGAGGACTCCAAGGTGGTCGTGCTGGAGATACGCGACCTCGACTCCCTCGCAACGGAGCGGGAGATCTGCGGCACCGTCGCGAGCCAGCACAAAATCGAGGAGGGCCAAATCCGAGTGCGGAGCTTGCGACGAGGCTACTCGGAGTCGCAGCTGGCGGTGGTCAGCTTGCCCTTTTCCATGGGCAAAGCCGTTTTGGAGCGCGGCGAGGTGCGGATCGGCTGGACCGTCTGCATGATCCGAGAAAGAGAGGGTCTCCCAAGATGCTACAGGTGCCTGGAACCCGGGCATATTGCAAGTAATTGCAAGAGCTCGGTGGACAGGAGCGGCTGCATCAAATGCGGTGGACAGGGGCACAAGGCAGCCGAGTGCAGCAAGGAGCCATCGTGCTTTATCTGCTCAGCAGCTGGGATGAAGGAGACAAGGCATCAGGCAGGCAGTAGGAGCTGCCCAGCCGCAAGCAGCGGGGTCAAGAACGCCAGATCCTCATGCAGTTGATCCAATTAAATTTGAATTACTGCAGAGCGGCGCAGGATCTCCTGGTGCAGACGGTGCGTGAGCTGGGCTCGGAGGTGGCAATCCTCAGTGAACCCTACAAGGTGGGGAGCAGCAGCGTGTGGGCCACGGACAGCACTGGCAAAGCTTCCCTGTGGCTCTGCGGAGGGAATGCTCCACAGATGCGCGACGCCAAGTCAGCAGAAGGATTCGTCCGGGCGAATGTTGGAGGTACGTGACTGTACAGCTGCTACCTGGCGCCCAGTCTCTCGCTGGAGAGCTTCAGCAGGATCCTGGACGATCTGTGCAGCGTCCTGAGAGGACGGAGCAACGTCGTGGTCGTGGTCGTGGTCGGGGGCGACTTCAATGCCTGGGCCCAGGAATGGGGGTCCTCCCGTACCAATGCCAGAGGTCGCACGGTGCTAGAGGCTTTCGCCACGCTGGACATTTTCCTGCTAAACGAAGGGTCCCGGCAAACCTTCAGCAGGGCAGGCACGGGGTCAGTCATCGACATCACTTACGTCAGCAGCGCGCTGGCACGCCACGCTCGATGGAAGGTCAGCGAGGTCTACACCGCCAGCGACCACGAGGCAATCCAGTGCTCGGTGGGCGTGCCTGGGCGAGGGGCAGAACCTCCCCCAAAGGAAGGCGTACCGGCAGGACACGCTGAGGCCGCAGATCTTCGCAGGCGCACTGGGGAGTTTCACGGCGACAGAAGCGGATGGAGCCAATGAGAGGGCCAACAAACTGGCCTCCGCATTGGAGGGCGCATGCGACCAAAGCATGCTCCCGAGGCGGACATTCCGGTCGCACCAAGTGCCGGTGTTCTGGTGGAGCGAGGAGATCACTGAACTCCGCAGAACATGCCTCCGCGCCAGAAGGCTTCTGCAACGGGCTGGGGCACTTCGCGCCTGGACAGCTGCAGCGAGCGCTACAAGGCGGCAAGAAAGGAGCTGAAGACAGCCATCAGGAGCAGCAAGAGGGAATGCTTCCTCAAGCTGTGCGATGCAGTTGAAGAAGATCCCTGGGGACGTGCGTACCAGATGGTGGTGAAGAGGATCAACGCGGGAGGCAAAGCCCCAACTGATCCCGAGGAGCTGGAGGGGATAGTTAGCGCCCTGTTTCCACGAGGGCAACGGGTAGTGAGCTCTCCACGGTCGGAGCTAAGACGAGGCGAGATATCCGAGGTCACGGAAGACGAGGTACGGCGTGCGGGCAGACGCCTAAAGCCCAAGAAGGCACCGGGCCCAGATGCGATCCCCAACAGGGCGCTGAAGCTGGCGCTAGCGCTGCTCCCGACGGAGGTTGCTGGCCTGTTTAACCAGTGCCTACAGGAGGGCACGTTCCCCGAGAGGTGGAAGAGGCAGCGGCTGCTACTTCTGGCCAAGCCGGGCAAGCCACCAGGAGAGGCCTCCTCCTACAGGCCCATCTGTCTGCTGGACACCATCGGGAAGGTCTTCGAGAGGGTGGTCGCAACGAGGCTGAGTGCAGCCATCGAAGCGGCTGGCGGTCTCTCCCCGGGCCAATACGGCTTCAGGAAGGGGAAGTCAACGCTGGACGCCATCTCTAGAGTGGTAGAAACGGCAAAGGAGGCATGCGCGGGAATCAGGTGGAGAGGTGGAAGCAAGTCCTACTGTCTGGTGGTGACGCTGGATGTAAGGAACGCCTTCAACTCTGCCGATTGGGGCCGAACGCTGGAGGCCCTCAGAAGCTTCAACATCCCGGGGTACCTGCTGAATATAGCTTACAGCTATTTCAGCGCCAGGGTACTCACGATGGATACGAGTCTGGGTTCCAGAGCATACGAAGTCTCAGCCGGAGTCCCGCAGGGCTCCGTTTTGGGGCCCCTGCTCTGGAACGCCATGTACGATGGAGTTTTGAGGTTGCCGATGCCAGCCAGCACAAGCTTGGTAGGCTTCGCGGACGACGTCGCGATAGTGGTGGTCGCAAAGGACCTTGCTGACGTGGAAAACCTCGCCGGCTATCCAAGCCGTGGAATCGTGGCTAGCGGTAGCAGGCCTCGAGCTGGCGGCCCACAAGACGGAGGCGGTGCTCATATCGAGCCGGAAAGCGGTGGAGACTGCCATCGTGCAGGTCGGAGGGACCACGATCACCTCCCAAAGGTCGATAAAGTACCTGGGTGTCCACATAGACACGCGGCTATCCTTCAAGGAGCACCTAGAGTACGTGAACAAGAAGGCCAGCGGAACAGCAGGATCGCTCTCGAGGCTGCTGCTCAACACCAGAGGCCCAAAGCAGGCAACGAGGAAGCTGTTGACGAGCGTGGTGACGGTGCAAATGCTCTACGCCGCGCCGGTGTGGGCAAAGGCCGCAACGGTGAAAAGCTATATGCGAGGGCTGGAGGCCACGCATCGGCTATGCGCCGTTAGGATCGCATGCGCGTTCCGGACCGTCTCGGAGGAGGCAGCGCTGGTCATCGCCGGGCATATGCCTCTCGGGGAGCTGATCCGGGAGCGCAAGGAAATTTACGACGCCATGCAGGACGACGAAGGAAGATTCAGCAAGGCAGAGCTGAAGGCTGCCGCCAGAAGGAGCAGCATGGAGAACTGGCAGAGGAGGTGGGACAGCTCCCAAAAGGGCGCTGGACACACTCCCTCATACCACGCATTTCGTGCTGGGTCGGAAGGAAACACGGGCAGGTAGACTTCTACCTCACCCAGGCGCTGAGCGGGCATGGCTGCTTCCGCAGCTACCTCAAGCGCTTTGGGCACGATACGGAGGACTGGTGTCCGGAGTGCGGCTTTGCATAGTGGAGGACGCTCAGCACGTCCTCTTCGAGTGCCACCGGTTCGCATACGAGCGACAGGAACTTGAAGCCATTGCAGGGTCTGCAATATGCGTTGACAACCTGGTGCCGCTGATGCTGGCAGACCAGAGGATCTGGGAAGCTGCCGCGGTGTTCGCTGCGAGCGTCATGAAAACGCTCAGGGCCATGGAGAGAAGGCGGAAGGCGCAAACGGAGTAGGTGTCTCCGCGCGGGCGAAGCAATTCCTTGCGGCAGTACCGCTAGTCGCACGACCCCTACCCCATCTGTCCCCCAACTGTTCGTATCATACTGTATTGTTATTAGGTATAAGCACTATTGAGGAAGCCATTTAATGAATACAAAAAAAAAAATCACTGGCGGCCGGACCCGTGTCGCCCGAGTCATTTGTGCTCCTTGCCGATTGTCTCCCTCTGCCTGCACCTGGTGGCCGGAACAGCGTCATTGGTGATGATCTGGAAGTAACAAAGAGCGTTATTAAATGCAGTCAATTGGCGGCCGGACCAGAGCCGCTCCGAGGGAGAGCTGTTTGGGATGTGTCGGTGTGTGTTCGTGTCTGTGGCCATTTGGGGTCTTGCCACAGTTATGGCAGTCCCCACCCACTACGACCAGTACACGCACACACACACATGATCGCCATGGCGCATTCACGGACGCAGCTACACATGCACACGCGCCCACCCACTACTACCCTTATACCATCACTGGCGGCCGGACCCGTGTCGCTTGACCAAACGTCAGCTGATGGCCGGACCAGAGCCATTAGCTGTTATTGCGCCTACAAGGCCATACAACCAACTGGCGGCCGGACCAGTGTCGCACAGTTAGATTAACAAAGAACCCAGGACACAGTCCCACCCACTTATGACTGGCGGCCGGACCCGTGTCGCTAAACCTATACCTAAATATTTGGTTGTTGTAAAAGTTTTGCAACTGGTGGCCGGACCAGAGCCATTTGTTTGCAACCACAATCAACGACCATACCAAAAAGTCGTCACTGCTGCTACACACCTACTACACCAACAACACCTTCAACACACACGCACACATATTCCAATTACTGGCGGCCGGACCTGAGTCGCTCGATATGCAAAATATCCAAACTGTGTCGTGTTGATTCCTGCCTGATGGCCGGACCAGTGCCATCAGTTGCAGCCACTTATAGCAGCAGTAGTAGTAGCAGCAACAACAACAACAACAATCCATAACCTTAAAGATGGAAGGCCACTACGCTGAGGGGGAGACGGCAGAGTCGGCCGGTATACATTCCAATGCAGAGAAGCCTATGCCCGCCGATGTAGCCCCGTTTCCCCTGCAAAAATATGACCATAATCAACATACTCGACATACACATACAAAAAAATAGACATGAGTATTTTAATAATTGTTATGTTTTCTGTAATATTGTAAATGTAATTAATTTTTTGTCACTTTTGTCTTCTCTGTGTTCAGTTTACTTGTTTATCCTTTTTCTTGTATTTTAACACTTGTACATTTTCATTCTTATATATAGTACTCTTCTTTTCCTATATTTCACCTATTACTATTTACACTTTTTCCACTTATATTTTTCTCTTTTTATTAGCCGGATCGAATGGGACCATTATGTTATATTGACAATTTGAATCTATCAGTTTCTTCGATAGACCCGATAGGCACTTCACTGAAACAATATTGCTACGGTCCCACTACCATCACATTAACCCACCAAAACCCCCATCAATAATGCTGGGCAACAAAATGCTTTTTTATTGTGCTATAAAATTTTCAAATTTAAATTCACTTTGGTTGTCCAGCCATTTCTTGTTGTTCTCCGTCACAACTCGCCGGCAATGCAGCCGTGCGATATTTATTTATCTTAAATGACGTCACTACATGTGCACTTGAGTGCATATACATTTGTTTTTTGTTTTTAGCTGCAGACTGATTGGCGGGTTTGACTGATTTTTTCAATCTCTCAACATCCATTTCCGTACTTTTGTACTTATTCCTTTTCTCATTTCTCCCCCCTTGCTAAGCCGTGCCTCTTGATTGATTCAAGAGGCCAAAATACACCCAGCGTGAAAAACCCAACATAATTTTAATCAATCAGTCTGCCACTCTCATCATCTTTTGGGGCTCTAACAAAAAAAGCTCTCTTCTTCTGCCAGCCTTTATCAAGCCAATAACGTCCCCAAATATTGCCCGCCCCTATGCACTAGTGCATAGTGTCGTCCGCTCGTTAAACAGCGGACGGCTATTATGGCAAGAGGGGGGAAGGAAGGCCCATAAGCAGCAAAAATAAAAGTGGTACGATATTCATAAATCGTACCCGCGGGCCCTACTGCTCAGATGCTGGCACCAGGTTCGTTGGCGTGTTTTCGGTATCAAGTCTAGTCCTACTCTCTCCCTAACTCTCTCTCTCACTCTCTTCTTTGCTCCTACTAGACTTGATATCGTAAATTGCTGTAGCGGACCTGGTGCTTGAACAAGCCACAGCATCAATAATCTCCAAATTGCTATGCTCGATCTTTGCTGTAGTTTGTGTGTGTGTGATTTTTCTCTCTTCTCAACTCTTGACTCTCTCTCAACTTTCTAGACCCGTCTCTCCTCTCCTTGAGCGATTTGTAGCCCATAGGTCAGTTTGAGAATTGATCGCTGACCATGGGCGAAGAGTCGTTCGTGGAGTGTGTGTGTAGGAGACGGGTCGTCAGCGTCAGCATCGTTGCCCTCCCTCGTCGTCGTGACTTGTGTGGCCGAGTGCCGCGCAGAGTGTCTGACTGTCCATGTCCATGTCCATAGATCTGTCCTGCACGCATGCGCACATATACGTATATAAGCAAATAAGCAATATTGTGAATTGTGAATGTATAAAATCTAATTCAAATACTTGAGCACCGGAATAAACATTTTCCCCCACATTTGAAGAGCAACTAAACGCGTTTTTAATTAATAAACCAAAAACCAAAACCCAAGCCAATAATTCTCGTTTTTCGGGGAAAATAAAAGTCAAAAGAAATAAAAACGACAACTGTTTGTGTGTGTGTGTGTGTGTGTGTGTGTGTTCAGAAGATATCAAAGCTGGAAGCCAAAATCGAGGAACTTACCGCCATGCTCACACCACTAATAAAATCGCAATCAGGAGCAACAGCAACTGCACCAGATACAACAGCGACAGTCGCGGCAGCGGCTCCAACAGAAACACCCAAGGAAATGACCGAAGAGAGGCCACAAACACAGAGGCCATCATCAAATCGCCCACCAGCAGCTCTCGCTGCCAAAACCAAACCGGGAAAAAACCCAAATCCAAAGAATGCCATTCAAAACGAGACCAATGAAGAAGACGTAGATGATCTCGATGATCAGGACATGTGGGTTGATGAGTCTGATGATGACGACCACCGTCACAGATTGAAATATCAGCTCTGCCAGCTGCTCTCCAACTACGAAATATATTAATTACCACAATTAATAACACACACTTCCATTTCCACTTTCTCGATGCATCCACTTTTAATTTCAAAAAAATCAAAAATTTTACACAAAATACATTACACTGATAGAACAAATAAATCCCTTAAAAAAAAAATTAAATACACAAAACCACAGGCCAATTCTCTGCTCCGCTATCCAATCTACAGATAGCTGTGCTGCTGCTTTTGCCTACGTTTTGGTGGCCGGAACAGCATCAGCAGTGTGACATCTGAAATTAATAAGAGCAAAAATTAAGAACCAAATACACAAATCCAATTTCCATATACTCACTCAATAATCGACGGCTGGTTTTCCGGCACTCCTTAAGCACTGCCAACCTCCGCTCGCTCTCTCTTTAGCACAGTGAGAGGGGAGAGTCGAGCCGTGGGATCACTCAATGCATCCCTTTCGTTTTGCAGCCAGCCAGTCCTCACACACCTGAAAATACAAGCAAAAAACCACAATAAATACAAAAAATTAATAAAGTTGATTTAAAACCGTTCAAATAATCTGCGGCCGGACCAGAGTCGCGGTGAGAGTGCTGATACGTGTCTGTGTGTCCTTTTCAGTGTCCGTGTCGGCAAGTGTGAGGTCTTCCAAAATTGCAAGCCTCATTGGTTCCGCCCGACGCACACATGAACACACTTACACGACCAATATACAAACACGTAACACGCCCAATACTGGCGGACGTTCCTTTGTTGTCTGCTCCTCTTTCCCTGCGCATCTGCGGACTGAGGTGGACTCATCAGTGTCACCTGGAATAAACAAACGCCAAATCACAAATCAAATTCACCAAAAATTATAATAAATACTCATCTATTAATGGACGGCTGGATTCCCGGTCCGCCTTCACTGCATCCCGATTGCTGTTGCAAATTGCTGAAAAGACAAAACATAAAAATCACAATTAATTCAAAAATCTAATAATAAAATTGATTTTACCTGGAATAAATAAGAGCAAAATTAAGAACCAAAAATACACATACAATCTGCATATATTCACCCACTAATTCGACGATTGGATCCCGCATCCCGTTCGCTGCTGCAGCCAGCCAGCTCTCACACACCTGAAAAGACAAAACATAAAAATCACAATTAATGAAAAAAAACTGACAAAGTTTATTAAAAATGGATAAAATTATTTGCGGCTGGACCAGAGTCGCTGAGAGAGTGCCGAAATGTGTCTGTGTGTCCTTGTCAGTGTCTGTGTCGGAAATTGTGAGGTCTTCCAAAATTGAAATTTGAACCTCATTGGTTCTGCCCGTCACACACATGAACACACTTACACGACCAATACACAGGCACGAACACACACTCATCCAATACTGGCGGACAATCCTCGGTTGTTTGATCCTCTTTCCCTGCGCACCTGCGGACCGAGGCGGACTCATCAGTGTCACCTGGAATAAACAACCGCCAAAATCACGAATCAAATTCACCAAAAACTTTCATAAATGCTCATTTATTAATGGTGTAAGGAACCTATTTCAGGCTGGGGTAACTCAGTCCGTCAGGGTCGGCTACAAGAAATTTGTAGTTGATGTGGGGACTTTAGGCGAGAGTGAGACCAGGCGAGGCAATGCCGTAGCCGCGTTGCACTTGGGGTTACGAGACTTGGAAACTGGGTGGGTGGGGCAGTGCGTCGTCGCAAAGGCGCCGAAGGCCCGGGAGGATCAGGAGCAGGTGGGGCCGAGCAGTGCGTTGTCGCAAAGGCTCAGGGGGACCCGGAGAAGACGAGGCAGAGCAATGCGTTGTCGCAAAGGCTCGAGAGGATCAGGAAAAGGGGCGAGGCAGAGCAGTGCGTTGTCGCAAAGGCTCAGTGGGACCAGGAAAAGGCGAGGCAGAGCAGTGCGTTGTCGCAAAGGCTCTGGAAGATCAGGAAAAGGCGAGGCAGAGCAGTGCGTTGTTGCAAAGGCTCTGGAAGATCAGGAAAAGACGAGGCAGAGCAGTGCGTTGTCGCAAAGGCTCGAGAGGATCAGGAAAAGGGGCGAAGCAGAGCAGTGCGTTGTCGCAAAGGCTCTGGAAGATCAGGAAAAGGTGAGGCAGAGCAGTGCGTTGTCGCAAAAGCTCGGGAAGATCAGGAAAAGAAGTGTGTTAGTGGTTAACTCTACTAAGTTGACAAAAATACGTGTGGTTTGAGTGTATACGTATGGTTTTATTAATAACAATGTTTAATGAAGGGGTCCCTGGCTGCACCATGTGGTTTCTTCGACTTACGTGTGGCTAGCAAAATGAAGTGAAAAAGGGGGTCGGTACCGCGCCGTTCGCGAGGCCATGAACTTGTACCGCGATCGCGTCGTGTTCCTGGGCCCGTTGCCAGTGTCGAGGATTCGTTTGCACTCGTTTGCGTTTGCACTGTGGCTGGTTAAATATGGACTTGCGCGTGACTGTCAGATGGGACGCTGAGTGACTTCTTCCTCGTGGCTTGAGGGTTTGCTGCTCTGAGTATCTACTGCTTGGCTTGAACGTTCGTCGTTGAGTGACGGCTCTTCCTTTTTTTCCCGATCGATTGCCTTTTTTTTGTTAGGTATCGATAGTTTTTCTGGAGTTGCCACCTCGTCCACCATCGGTAGTATTCTTAACGCCTTATTCTTAAATGTCTTAACGCCTTATTCTTAAATGTCTTAACGCCTTCCGTATCGTAGACCTAGTATTTCTTAGAATTATAATAAAACGAGAAAGAACGTACGGAGTCGCTGTAAACGCGACTCTACTTTTTATACCCGTACTCAGTCTGTTCACATGTGATTTATGTGGAATTTTTAAATGTTTTATAAGTTTTTACATTTTACATTTTACATTTGTTTGCTGCATCTGTCATATGCATCTACATCAGTTCTCGCAACAACACACGTACACTGCACGAGGCAGAGCATTCGAGTGTGAGTGTTAGTGTGAGAGAATCAGCAGCAGCCGCTTCTGCCATCAACCCTAATAAAAATGTATATTTTGTTTTGGTTGCAGGGGCAGGGGCAGCTCGCTGCCGAAAATTCATTTGATCATTGTGGCTACAATAATGATCCGATCTGAACCAAATTCGGGAATCTGGTAGATATGGTCATTCTCTACAATACTGAATTTTTCGTTTTTCCTATCTTCAAAATTGTGGACTTTCGTCTTTTGCGGGGGCGGAAGGGGGCGGGGCGAAATTTTGAAATACACTTGTTCAGGTTCGGTATCACAGGAGTCTGGACAGAAAGTTTGGTTGCTCTAGCTCTTATAGTCTCTGAGATCCAGGCGTTCATTTTGTACGAAAAACCAAATTTACTCGATTTTGTGTGAGTGCGAAAGGGATGGAGCGAAGTTTTTTTGCGTATGTTTTTATCTATTGTGGCTATATTAATGATCCGATCCGATTCAGATTTGGGCCCCTGATAGATATGGGCTGTCTCTATGATTCTGCATTTTTAGTTTTTGTTATTTTTCAAAATTGTGGACGCCACAGATGTGCGCCCTTTGTGGGGGCGGAAGTGGGCGGGGGGAAATTTTGAAACACTTTTCTAGGAGTGAGATATCATATCAGACTGTATAGAAAATTTGGTTGCTCTAGCTCTTATAGCCTTCGAGCAATGGGCGACAAACAAGACGGACGGACGGACAGACGGACAGACGGACGGACAGACAGGGCTATATCGACTCGGCTATTGATGCTGATCAAGAATATATATACTTTATGGGGTCGGAAACGCCTCCTTCTGTGTGTTACACACATCCACTTTTAGCACAAATACAATATACCCTTTTACTCTTCGAGTACGGGTATAACGAGAAAAGAACGTACGGAGTCGCTTCGAACGCGACTCTACTTTTATACCCGTACTCAGTGATTTATGTGGAATTTTAAAATGTTTTATCAGTTATTACATTTTACATTTTTTGCTACATCTGTCATCGACATGGACATCTACATCTACGTCAGTTCTCACAACAACACACGTACACTGCACGAGGCAGCATGTTTGAGCGTGAGTGTGTGTGTGTGGGAGAATCTGCAGCCACAATCAACCCCAATAAATGACTTATGTTGCAGGAGTGGGGGGAATTGCTTCTGAAAATTCATTTGATCATTGTGGCTACAATAATGATCCGATCTGAACCAAATTCGGGAATCTGGTAGATATGGTCATTCTCTACAAAACTGCATTTTTATTTTTTTTCTATCTTCAAAATTGTGGATTTTCGTTTTTTGGGGGTTGGCGGAAGGGGGCGTGGCGAAATTTTGAAATACACTTGTTCAGGTTTGGTATCACAGGAGTCTTGGCAAAAAAGTTTGGTTGCTCTAGCTCTTATAGTCTCTGAGATCCAGGCGTTCATTTTACGAAAAACCAAAATTACTCGATTTTGTGTGAGTGCGAAAGGGATGGAGCGAAGTTTTTGCGTATGTTTTTTTTGTCTATTGTGGCTATATTAATGATCCGATCCGATTCAGATTTGGGCCCCTGATAGATATGGGCTGTCTCTATGATTCTGCATTTTTAGTTTTCTGCTATCTTCAAAATTGTGGACGCCACAGATGTGCGCCCTTTGTGGGGGCGGAAGTGGGCGGGGTGAAATTGAAACACTTTTCTAGGAGTGAGATATCACATCAGTCTGGAAAAAAAAATTTGATTGGTCTAGCTCTAATAGCCTTCGAGCAATGAGTGAACAACAAGACGGACGGACAGACGGACGGACAGACATGGCTATATCGACTCGGCTATTGATGCTGATCAAGAATATATATACTTTATGGGGTCGGAAACGCCTCCTTTCTGTGTGTTACACACATCCACTTTTACCACAAATACAATATACCCTTTTACTCTTCGAGTACGGGTATAAAAACTATATATTCACTAGGTATAACTATTATAATGATTTATTGTAAGGAACAGAGGTGGCCTTCAGTGGCGGGTCGTTGTGGGTGGGGGAAATAATCATAAGAAACATAAAAGAATCATAAAAGAAAAATACTAAAAAATAAATAAAACGAGAAAGAACGTACGGAGTCGCTTCGAACGCGACTCTACTTTTATACCCGTACTCAGTGATTTATGTGGAATTTTAAAATGTTTTTTCAGTTTTTACATTTTACATTTTTTGCTACATCTACATCGACATCTACATCTACATAATCTACATCAGTTCTCACAATAACACACGTACACTGCACGAGGCAGCATGTTTGAGCGTGAGTGTGTGTGTGCAGCGACAATCAACCCCAATAAATGACTTACGGCGCAAGTGGAAGGGGACAGCTCGTAGCTGAAAATTCATTTGATCATTGTGGCTACAATAATGATCCGATCTGAACCAAATTCGGGAATCTGGTAGATATGGTCATTCTCTACAAAACTGCATTTTTATCTTCAAAATTGTGGATTTTCGTCTTTTGGGGGGGCGGAAGGGGGCGGGGCGAAATTTTGAAATACACTTGTTCAGGTTTAGTATCACAGGAGTCTTGGCCAAAAGTTTGGTTGCTCTAGCTCTTATAGTCTCTGAGATCCAGGCGTTCATATTTACGAAAAACCAAATCTACTCGATTTTGTGTGAGTGCGAAAGGGATGGAGCGAAGTTTTTTGCGTATGTTTTTGTCTATTGTGGCTATATTAATGATCCGATCCGATTCAGATTTGGGCCCCTGATAGATATGGGCTGTTTCTATGATTCTGCATTTTTTAGTTTTTGTTATTGTCAAAATTGTGGCCGCCACAGATGTGCGCCCTTTGTGGGGGCGGAAGTGGGCGGGGCGAAATTTTGAAACACTTTTCTAGGAGTGAGATACCACATCAGACTGGATAAAAAGTTTGGTTGCTCTAGCTCTTATAGCCTTCGAGCAATGGGCGACAAACAAGACGGACGGACGGACAGACGGACAGACGGACAGACGGACGGACAGACAGGGCTATATCGACTCGGCTATTGATGCTGATCAAGAATATATATACTTTATGGGGTCGGAAACGCCTCCTTCTGTGTGTTACACACATCTACTTTTAGCACAAATACAATATACCCTATTACTCTTCGAGTACGGGTATAAAAAGATGCCTCCAGTGGCAATTCCATGGCCGGTCCTGGGTCGCATGGTGTAATCTGAGAGAGGGTCTGTAAAGACATCTAGGTCTTTACACCCCCCCCTTTCTTCCCGGAACGGATCGAAATATAGATCTTGCCGTTCTTGGTCCTGTTGACCTGGTACTCCTGGCCTTCATGAGTGGTGGTGAAGCGGGCCTTTGACCCCGGAGATGCGGTGGTTTGGATCTCCTGGATGAGACTCGTCGGCAGTCGGCGATCGGGAGTGTGTACGTTCCAGTCGCTTGGGGCTTCGTTCCAGGGGTCTTCGCGTGCCAGCTCTTCGACAATGGTAGTGTCAGTCGTATGGAGCAACTCGTTGAAGTCCAGCTCTGAACCAAGGATCTGTAGGAGGTCCTCCAGGTCCTCGGTGCCAAGAATATGGTCACCACCCAGTGAGGCGGCGTTTGTACCGGAGGTTGATGGCAACACGGACTCTGGGTTGTTCAGTGCGTGGGTGTCCGCCTTGTAAGACCCCGACTCCTGGGGCGAGTCTTTTCGCAGTGCATTAGGCTTGACCCTTCGAAATCGGATATTTAGCGACTGCTGGGTGGGGTTGGCATCCCACTCCCTGTTGACTTCCCCATTGTTCATCCGATCTTGTGAGACTCAGGGTGGGGTAGGTCCGTCGGAAGCGAGGGCCATCTTCGTCCTCCAGGGAGGATACCGACTCCCAGCTTGCAAGGGCCAGTCCCCGCTCGCGGTGCGTCACCGCTTCGGTAGTTTAGCCGTAAGGTCCTCGTCCGGATCCTGGGCCTCCCTGACTGCGTGGTCCACTTCTGGAGGTGGGCGATTCATGTCCTCGACCATTGGCTCGGCGTCTTGTGCTGGTTCGGCTGGTTGGTGTGCTGGACTGTTTCGCAGGGCTTCGGCAGGTTCCTGGAAGGTATTGAAGAATTCCTGCACGTTGCGCCATGGTGGAATGATTACGTCCACGGTCATCCGGCAGTTCTGGGTGACTCGCATGCCCCAAGGGGTGACGATGTGATGGTAGCTCTCGGCACTCGATACGAACTCCTGCACGTAGTAGTCGTCATCATCATCGTCCTGGTCGTACCAATTTGGTGGCGGTGGTACATGTGGTTCCAGCCCTTGTTCGGGTGTCACAGCGCGGTATACTCCTTGGCCGAGTGGGGGTCGCGTCTACGACGGGAGGATTCCTCGGTTTCATCCGTGCCCTCAGCATAGCTGGGTGACCGGTAAGTGGGATGAATCGTCGGGTCCGGGTCCGCATACGGTGTCGCACGTGGCGCGTAAGAGGGTGACTCCGGTGCGTAGCGGGGTGAGTCGGGAGCGTAGCGTGGTGAATCGGGGGCATCGCGGGGGTACGACGGGTAGGTGGTACGCCGTGAGAACAACGGTGGTGTGGCTGGGCGACCTATGGGCGGATCGTCTGTGGACATCGGAGATGACGTCAGGTCAACCCAGGCGGTCGGGTCACCGGCGGGTCGTCGTGGTGGTGGTGTGGCACGATGGGCCCGGAAGTTTGCCGCCGTTGGGACGTCGTTTGCAGTGGAATCTTCGTCGGAAAACTCCATTTCGTCGTCGTCTTCTGCGAGCTCGGTGTCCCGGTCGTCTTCGTCAAATTCCGCGTCCCTTGGTGGAGTGCCGGAGGAGCTCTCCTCGCCCAAATCCATGTCGGCGGCTACGGGAGCTTATGGCTATATTAGAAAAATATGTGGGTTAACTGATTCTGGCCTACTTATTGTTATTGGTTCCCTTGGTGCAGCCTTACAAATTTCTCCTAACCTGTACACTAACTTACTAACAAGTGGTCACAATAGAGATACAGAGTAGGGCTAATAAAGAAATATTCGGCTTACTGCTCTAGTAGTGTCTGGTCCTGGTCGTTCGGGAGGGTCTGGTCTGCGATGTCCTCGCTGTCGTGGAACTGCTTGAGGTCCGCTATGTTTGCTACTCTGTGTTTCCGGTTGCCCTGGTGCTGGAGTCGGACGACATTTGGTAAGATGAAGCATTTCAGTTTGTATGGCCCGTCAAACTTAGGAGCCAGCTTTGCAGCGAAACCGTCAGCTGCGTTGGAGAGATGATGTTGCCGCACGAGGACCAAAGCTCCGGTGGTAGGGCGCCATTGTCTTCGCCGTAGGTTATAGTAGCGTCCTTGTTCCTGGCTTGCTTTTTGGATATTGTAGCGGACGATTGCAAATATTTCCTTGAGCCTGGTTGCTTTAGACAGGGCTGATTTCGGGGGGCTTCCAGTTCCAGGTGTGACTTCGTCGTATAAAGCGCCGGGCAACCGGGGTTCTCGGCCGTGCAGCAAGAAAGCTGGGCTGAAGCCGGTCGTGTCTGAGATGCTGGAGTTGATGGCTAAGGACATTTCTGGTAGTAACGCGTCCCAGGTGTTTTGATGTTCTTCGACAAACTGAGCTATCATCGTTTTCACAGTCCGATTAGCCCTTTCTGTGGGGTTTTCTTGAGGACAGTAGGGGGCTGTGTGTTTGAGTTCTACTCCTGCCGATTTGAGGAAGGCCTTGAAGGAGCGGCTGGTAAACTGGGTACCGTTATCGCATACGAACACCTTCGGTACTCCAAAATGACTGAGGATCCGCTCCCGAAAGGCTCGCTCAAGGTTTGCTGCTGTTGCTTTCTTGAGCGGGACTAATTCCACCCACTTGGAGAAGGTATCAAAGAATACCAGCAGGGTAATGTTACCTTGTTTGGATCGTGGGAGCGGTCCTACGAAGTCGGCACACAGGGTTGCAAATGGCTCTTCAGGTCTGCGGGTGAGCATCTTTCCGGCGGGTTTTTGTTGCATGGTTTTAAACTTCTGGCAACTGACGCATACTCGAACGTATCGTCTCGCGTCTCGGTACATACCTGGCCAGTGGTATCTTTGTGTGAGCCTGGTGATCGTCTTCCGTACGCCGAGATGCACGGCGGTAGGTTGGTCGTGGCATTCGTGCAGTACCCTCGAGCGACGGTCTGTGGGTACACAAAGCTTCCAAGCCACATAATCGTCATCGTCCGCTCCGTGCCCTATGTTTCGATAGAGTTGTCCGTTCTCCTGTGCGTAGTCCGGATATTTCTGGGGTTCGTCTTGGACTTGTTGTATCCGGCGCTTTATCCAGGGGCAGGCGGTTTCCTCGTCTTCGATCCGTGCAAGGGCTTCCAAGGGTTGCCTGGATAGGGTGTCCGCCACAACGTTTTGTTTTCCCGCGCGATAATGCACATCGTATTGGTACTGCTGTAGCTCGAGTGCCCATCTCGCCACTCTGCCGTACGGACTGTCAATGGTATTTAGCCAATTAAGGGCGAGATGATCGGTGATAACGTCAAATCTATAGCCTTCGAGGTAACAACGCAGTTTTCTAATTGCCCATATAACTGCCAAACATTCTTTGTCCGTGGCCGAGTAGTTCTCTTCTGCTTTATTAAGGCGTTTATCACATATGCTATGACCCTCTCTTTGCCGGCAATCTCCTGTGTGAGGACTGCACCTATTCGAGGTTGCTTGCGTCGGTTTGAAGTGCAAACTTGGCGTTGAAGTCAGGGGCAAGCGAGTACTGGGGCGGTGGTTAGGAGTTCCTTGAGTTTGTCAAATGAGTCCTGTTGTTCCCGTGTCCATGTCCATGCTTGTCCCTTCTTGAGAAGTTGTGACATTGGCTGAACAACGGTGGCGAAATTTGGCACGAACCGGCGATACCACGACGCCATCCCTATGCATTGCCGTAGTTCTTTGAGGGTGGCGGGTGGTCGCAGATCTTTAACCGCCGCTATCTTGTCTGGGTCGGTATGAATGCCTTCCTCACTAACCATGTGTCCTAGGTATTTTATCCGGCGTTGGAAAAACGTACATTTGTCCGAATTTATACGAAGATTAGCCTTACGTAGGCGCGAGAAGACTTTCTAGACGTTTTGTCGGTGTTCCGCGAAATTCTTCCCGACGATGACGATATCGTCCAGGTAGGCAAACGCGAATGGCTCCATATCTGCTCCGATAACTGTGTCGAGGGTCCGTTGGAACGTGGCTGGGGCAGAGTGCAGTCCAAAGGGCATTACCCTCCATTGGTACAGACCTCTTCCGGGTACCGTGAAGCGGTGGCTTCCCGGCTATCGGCGGCCATTGGTACTTGCCAATATCCGTTTTTCAGGTCTAAGGTCGTTATGAAGTGAGCATTCTGGAGTCGTTCTAGGATATAGTTTATCCTTGGCAACGGGTAGGCGTCGGAATCGAGCGTTCATTGAGTTGTCTAAAATCTACGCACATTCGCCACTTTCCGTTTTTCTTGCGAACGAGCACAATTGGGGCACTGTGAGGACTTCGCGATGGTTCAATGAGACCCTCGGCCAACAACTGATCGACTTGTTCATTTATGATGCGCATCATGGCCGGATTCTTCGGATAATACCGCTGTTTTATCGGGCGGTTGTCTCTCATGACAATGGTGTGTTCTGCTAGGTCTGTCGTACCTTGGAGAGTTTCGAATTTTGGAAGCTCTTCGGCAAGAAATTCGTGGCGCTATGTCTGGAGGCCAGGGCTGTACGTCTAGTTCGGGTTCATCTGCGGCATGCATGTTCATTTCGGTGTCGGCGGTTTCGGTGGAATGGTCGGGATGAATGGTCGTGTCAAATGCGCTTGGGTGGTCTGGTCGGGTGGGGTACTCGGAGATGTTGGAGATGATGAGTGTAGTGGTATCCATTATTGCTGGATTCCTCTGGCCTGTGTCTTGAAGGGATATCGGCGCGACGTTGTCCGGCTGTCTAGCAGCATATATGTCCCTGGATTCCATTCCGGTCCTTGAACTCGTGATCCTTGTCCTAGTGTTCATGGTCGTGGCTGATATGGTCGTGCTCGTGCCCTCTGTGGGTGTTCTCGTGTTGGTGGTCTTGGTAACCATTCTCGTGCTTGTGGTTTCGGTGAAAACCATCGTGTTCGTGTTTCCTGTGATCACCCTCGTTATTGTTTTCTCTGTTGCTTGTTGTTGATCCTTAATCTCTGTCGTAGCGGGGATTTCTGTGGGTTTTCTCGCGTTTGCGTTCCCTGTGGATGATGTCGTGGCCATGGTTGTTTGTCTCCGGATTTTGTTCTCCGTTGAGGGTGTCGTATTTGGGTTCTCTGTTGGTTGTCTTGCGTTTGCGTTCCCGGTGGATGATTGCGTGGCCGTGATCGTTGGTCTCGGATTTTGTTCTCCGTTGAGGATGTCGTAGTTGGGTTCTCTGTTGCTGGTCGTTTGGTTTTGTGCTTGGGTCCTTGTGTTAGCACATGGCTGGCGGTGGCCATCGGCTCGTCGTCATTGGTGCAAATGCCTCGTAAATGTAGGCGAGTGGTTCCGCATTGTATTGTGGTTTCTATGGCGCATAAAAATCCATCCCCAGGATAACACTCTCCACCATGCTTGGTAATACCAATAGGGGTATCCGTACCTCGCGCGTATGCAGCTGAGTGGATGCGAGTAAGACTTGGGTAATGGACCTCACTGACCCGTCGGCTAGACGGATCTGCATTAAGGCGTCTCGTACATTTGTGTCCGTAATTAATCTCTCTGCCAGATCTTGGTTAACGAAACTTCGGGTTGCTCCTGTGTCTATGGTTGCTTCCGTTGGCCTTCCTTCAATCGTTATCATCGCCACTATCCGGCCGTCATGTACGTGTAAGGGTCTTTTTGATCTTGGGTTCTTGATGGCGTCGTTCTCGGCTGTTCCCGTCACAGTCGAGGACGCACCTAGTTTCCCCGAAGCTTCTCGTTTGCAGCATTGGATGGTTCGAATGTCTCGTTTCCCGCATTCCCAACAAAATAGGATAGAACTATTTTGACAGCTTGCCGCCAAATGGTCGGATCCTCCGCATCGACGACATGCCGTGCGCGCGTTGGTAATGGGGAGGTGTCGTGCTGAATCATGTTGTGGGAGATCTCTTTACCCGGGATACTGTGTTGCGTTGGGCCGGGCTTACTAGTGAAATCTAACCGATTATAGGAGTCTTTGCGAAACGGGTTCCGCGTCTGGTTCCTTTCCGGTTCCTTATACACTGGGCTCGGAGGGGGGGGTCTGTTGCGTCTTGTTGTACTCTGCGGTGACTTCGCTTCTGGTGAGTTCCAGTTTCCCGTGTCGTTCCGTTCCTGAATGCTTTCAAATTCCACGGCTAATTGTGTTAGCTGAGCCAGGGTTCGAAGTTCGTGTCTCCTTACGTATAGTTGGTAACCGGGTAGAGTATTGTCGTATATGCGATTGAGTTCTTGAGTCGTGTCATACCGTGCATGGTGCATTAGGAGGCGGATCTCGATGACGAAGTCCTTAAACGGCTCGCCGACCGCTTGTTTTCGTGCCCTGATTTTTGTCTTCAAGCTGTTCAAAATATCGCGGCGGAAGAAAGAATGTCAGGAATTCCTTTCGAAACTCTTCCCACGAAGCGTTCTGAAGTCGGCTGGTTCGGAACCAACGACCCGCTCTGTCGGTGAGAACTTCTGCCATGGCTCGGGGTAGATGATTGATGTTGACTCCGTATGAAAGAGCACGTTCTTCGAGCAATTCTACGAATGTCAAGGGATCATCGTGGCCGTTGGTGTATGCCCCAGTGCCTAATTCTGTCCGCCATCTGGAAGGTGTGGGAGTACGACGTGTCCAGGCTCAGGGTGTCTGCTTGTTTCGTCCTTAAGAGGCAGCGTTCTTCGTATGGATATCGGATGGTCTTCCGGCGACCGAGGCCTTGGTGAGCCTTCCTCGGATATCAGGACTGAAGGGGACACATGGTTTTGGACGTCGCGGCCGGGGAACGGGTATGCCAAGTTTGTGATCGAGGGTCTTCTTCGTCTCCTGGGATGTTTTGGCGCTTGTCTGCGGTGATTTGGAGCGTCCCGAGACCTGGAATACTGTCCTTCGAGTTCTGCCAATCGAACCCAGACGTTTCGAGTGAATTTGCCTTCGACGAGCGTAGCGAAAGTCTTCCTCAGGTCATCCACGGTGCCTTCCTTGGCAAACCCGAACTCGTCTGCGAATGCTTCGAGTTCGTCTCGACGGCGTTGATGTATCCATCCGGTTCCCACCCCAGGATTCTTGATTAGTTCTGCAGGGTAATACTCACTCTGGTCACCGTCGGTACGTTGATCCATGCTTGGACGTAGAAGCTCGAGCTAGTGAAAGTGGAGGGCAGGCGTAGCGGTATTTACTGTCGGTATTTATTTCGGTTTTCTTTTTTTTTCTCCGCACGGTTCGATTTTCGGCACTGTCACTGAAAGTGCGTCTAAATTGTATTTGGTTGCGCTGTATCTGTACTGCGATAGTTTTCAGGCGGGCACTGTAGTTTTGTACTGCGATGGTTTTCAGGCGGGCACTGTAGCTTTGTACTGCGATGGTTTTCGGGCGGGCACTGTAGCGTTGTACTGCGATGACTTTTCGGACGGGCACTGTAGCGTTGTACTGCGATGACTTTTCGGACGGGCACTGTAGCGTTGTACTGCGATGACTTTTTCGGACGGGCACTGTAGCGTTGTACTGCGATGGTTTTTCGGGCGGGCACTGTAGCGTTGGTTTTCGCGATCTCCACTATGTGTGTACGTGTGTGGTTTTGCGGTACCTGCGCGTGAATGTGTTGTTTTCTGGGTACGGCTTTTAGTTTTCGGGTGCGAGCGTATGTGTGTGTGTATGTTCGTGTGTATTTGCACTAAGTGTAATGTTTGTAGGTTTTCTGTGTCTGGCTGCTGCCCGTACTTTGTTTTGGCTGTACTTAAAAAGCACGTGTTTGGTGGACATGAGTTTGCCGTGAGGCTTCGCTTTTGACTAATATCTCCCTAAAGTCCCTGCTCGGGCGCCACTTGTAAGGAACCTATTTCAGGCTGGGGTAACTCAGTCCGTCAGGGTCGGCTACAAGAAATTTGTAGTTGATGTGGGGACTTTAGGCGAGAGTGAGACCAGGCGAGGCAATGCCGTAGCCGCGTTGCACTTGGGGTTACGAGACTTGGAAACTGGGTGGGTGGGGCAGTGCGTCGTCGCAAAGGCGCCGAAGGCCGGGAGGATCAGGAGCAGGTGGGGCCGAGCAGTGCGTTGTCGCAAAGGCTCAGGGGACCCGGAGAAGACGAGGCAGAGCAATGCGTTGTCGCAAAGGCTCGAGAGGATCCGGAAAAGGGGCGAGGCAGAGCAGTGCGTTGTCGCAAAGGCTCAGTGGGACCAGGAAAAGGCGAGGCAGAGCAGTGCGTTGTCGCAAAGGCTCTGGAAGATCAGGAAAAGGCGAGGCAGAGCAGTGCGTTGTCGCAAAGGCTCGGGAAGATCAGGAAAAGGCGAGGCAGAGCAGTGCGTTGTCGCAAAGGCTCTGGAAGATCAGGAAAAGGCGAGGCAGAGCAGTGCGTTGTCGCAAAGGCTCTGGAAGATCAGGAAAAAGACGAGGCAGAGCAGTGCGTTGTCGCAAATGCTCGAGAGGATCAGGAAAAGGGGCGAAGCAGAGCAGTGCGTTGTCGCAAAGGCTCTGGAAGATCAGGAAAAGGTGAGGCAGAGCAGTGCGTTGTCGCAAAAGCTCGGGAAGATCAGGGAAAAGAAGTGTGTTAGTGGTTAACTCTACTAAGTTGACAAAAATACGTGTGCTTTGAGTGTATACGTATGGTTTTATTAATAACAATGTTTAATGAAGGGGTCCCTGGCTGCACCATGTGGTTTCTTCGACTTACGTGTGGCTAGCAAAATGAAGTGAAAAAGGGGGTCGGTACCGCGCCGTTCGCGTAGCCATGAACTTGTACCGCGATCGCGTCGTGTTCCTGGGCCCGTTGCCAGTGTCGAGGATTCGTTTGCGTTTGCACTGTGGCTGGTTAAATATGGACTTGCGCGTGACTGCCAGATGGGACGCTGAGTGACTTCTTCCTCGAGGCTTGAGGGTTTGCTGCTCTGAGTATCTACTGCTTGGCTTGAACGTTCGTCGTTGAGTGACGGCTCTTCTTTTTTTCCCGATCGATTGCCTTTTTTTTGTTAGGTATCGATAGTTTTTCTGGAGTTGCCACCTCGTCCACCATCGGTAGTATTCTTAACGCCTTATTCTTAAATGTCTTAACGCCTGCCGTAGCGTAGACCTAGTATTTCTTAGAATTATAATAAAAACTATATATTCACTAGGTATAACTATTATAATGATTTATTGTAAGGAACAGAGGTGGCCTTCAGTGGCGGGTCGTTGTGGGTGGGGGAAATAATCATAAGAAACATAAAAAAATCATAAAAGAAAAATACTAAAAAATAAATAAAAAAAAGAAGCCTCCAGTGGCAATTCCATGGCCGGTCCTGGGTCGCATGGTGTAAACTGAGAGAGGTTCTGTAAAGACATCTAGGTCTTTACAATGGACGGCTGGATTCCCGGTCCGCCTTCACTGCATCCCGATTGCTGTTGCAGCCAGCTGGTCCTCACACACCTGAAACGACAAAAACATAAAAATCACAATTAATACAAAAATCTAATAATAACATTGATTTTACCTGGAATAAATAAGAGCAAGCAATAATACAATCTGCATATACTCACCCACTAATTCGACGATTGGATTCCGCATCCCGTTCGCTGCTGCAGCCAGCCAGCTCTCACACACCTGAAAAGACAAAACATAAAAATCACAATTAATGAAAAAACTGACAAAGTTGATTAAAATGGATACAATTATTTGCGGCAGGACCAGAGTCGCCTCTGCCTGCACCTGGTGGCCGGAACAGCGTCATTGGTGATGATCTGGAAGTAACAAAGAGCGTTATTAAATGCAGTCAATTGGCGGCCGGACCAGAGCCGCTCCGAGGGAGAGCTGTTTGGGATGTGTCGGTGTGTGTTCGTGTCTGTGGCCATTTGGGGTCTTGCCACAGTTATGGCAGTCCCCACCCACTACGACCAGTACACGCACACACACACACACACACACGATCGCCATGGCGCATTCACGGACGCAGCTACACATGCACACGCGCCCACCCACTACTACCCTACTACCATCATTGGCGGCCGGACCCGTGTCACTTGACCAAACGTCAGCTGATGGCCGGACCAGAGCCATTAGCTGTTATTGCTCCTACAAGGCCATACAACCAACTGGCGGCCGGACCAGTGTCGCACAGTTAGATTAACAAAAGAACCCAGGACACACTCCCACCCACTTATGACTGGCGGCCGGACCCGTGTCGCTAAACCTATACCTAAATATTTGGTTGTTGTAAAAGTTTTGCAACTGGTGGCCGGACCAGAGCCACTTGTTTGCAACCACAATCAACGACCATACCAAAAGTCGTCACAGCTGCTACACACCTACTACACCAACAACACCTTCAACACACACGCACACATATTCCAATTACTGGCGGCCGGACCTGAGTCGCTCGATATGCAAAATATCCAAACTGTGTCGTGTTGATTCCTGCCTGATGGCCGGACCAGTGCCATCAGTTGCAGCCACTTATAGCAGCTGTAGTAGAAGCAACGACAACAACAACAAGAATCCATAACCTCAAGCATGGATAGCCACTACGCTTAGGGGGTGACGGCAGAGTCGGCCGGTATACATTCAATGCACTGTATACATTGTATACTTTGTTTTTGTGAGAAGCCTATGCCCGCCGATGCTTTGTTGTAGCCCGTTTCCCCTGCAACAATAACATTAAAACCAACCAAAACCCAACAAACTCGACCAAAATAGACATAAGTATTTTAATAATTGTTATGTTTTCTGTAATATTGTAAATGTAATTAATTTTTTTGTCACTTTTGTCTCTTCTGTGCATGCAGTTGTTGTGCAGTTCTTGTTTATGTTTTTCTCTTTGTCTCATCTTTTTATCACTTGTACATTTCCCCGTTTTTCCTCCTCACATATAGTACTCTTCTTCTCCGATATTTCACCTTTCTATTATTTACACTTTTTTCACTTATCTTTTTCTCTTTCATTAGTCGGATCAAATAGGACCATTATATTATATTGACAATGTGAATCTATCAGTTTCTTCGATAGACCCAATAGGCACTTCACTGAAAAAACAACAAATTTTTTGCTACGGTCCCACTACCACCACATTAACCCACCAAAACCCCCATCAATAATGCTGGGCAACAAAATTATTTTTTATTGTGCTATAAAATTTTCAAATTTAAATTTATTTTGTTTGCCCAGCCGCTTCTTGTTGTTCTCCGTCATAACTCGCCGGCAATGCAGCCGTGCGATATTTATTTATCTTAAATGACGTCACTACATGTGCACTTGAGTGCATATATATTTGTTTTTTGTTTTTAGCTGCAGACTGATTGGCGGGTATTTTTTTCAATCTCTCAACATCCATTTCCGTACTTTTGTACTTATCCCTTACTTATTTTCTCATTTCTCTCCCCTTGCTAAGCCGTGCCTCTTGATTGGTTCAAGAGGCCAAAATACACCCAGCCTGAAAAACCCAACATAATTTCAATCAATCAGTCTGCCACTCTCAATACTATTCCACGGCGCCAAAATTAGATGAATCGAGCATCATCTTTTGGGGCTCTAACAAAAAGCTCTCTTCTTCTGCCAGCCTTTATCAAGCCAATAACGTCCCCAAATATTGCCCGCTCCTATGCACTGGTGCATAGTGTCGTCCGCTCGTTAAACAGCGGACGGCTATTAGGGCACAAGAGGGGAAGGAAGGCCCATAAGCCGCAAAAATAAAGTGGTACGATATTCATAAATCGTACCCGCGGGCCCTACTGCTCAGATGCTGGCACCAGGTTCGTTGGCGTGTTTTTCGGTATCAAGTCTAGTCCTACTCTCTCCTAACTATCTCTCTCACTCTCTTCTTTGCTCCTACTAGACTTGATATCGTAAATTGCGGTAGCGGACCTGGTGCTTGAACAAGCCACAGCATCAATAATCTCCAAATTGCTATGCTCGATCTTTGCTGTAGTTGTGTGTGTGTGATTTTTCTCTCTTCTCAACTCTTGACTCTCTCTCAACTTTCTAGACCCGTCTCTCCTCTCCTTGAGCGATTTGTAGCCCATAGGTCAGTTTGAGAATTGATCGCTGACCATGGGCGAAGAGTCGTTCGTGGAGTGTGTAGGGGAGACGGGTCGTCAGCGTCAGCATCGTTGGCCTCTCCCCTCGTCGTCGTGACTTGTGTGCCCGACTGCCGCGCAGAGTGTCTGTCTGTCCATGTCCATGTCCATATATCTATCCTGCACGCATGCCCACATATATATATGAATATAAGCAAATAAGCAATATTGTGATTGTCAAAACAATCAGGATGAGTGAGAATTGTTTCTGTTTTCCTCCCACTAACGCGATGGACAGTGGAAGGCGCTAAAACAGAGGTTCGCAATCAGCAGCAACAGCAACTGCACCAGATACAACAGCGACAGTCGCGGCAGCGGCTCCAACAGAAACACCCAAGGAAATGACCGAAGAGGGCCACAAACACAGAGGCCATCATCAAATCGCCCACCAGCAGCTCTCGCTGCCAAAACCAAACCGGGAAAAACCCAAATCCAAAGAATGCCATTCAAAACGAGACCAATGAAGAAGACGTAGATGATCTCGATGATCAGGACATGTGGGTTGATGAGTCTGATGATGACGACGACGATGACGACCACCGTCACAGGTTGAAATATCAGCTCAGCCAGCTGCTCTCCAACAACGAAATATATCAATTACCACAATTAATAACACACACTTCCACTTTCTCGATGCACTCACTTTTAATTTCAAAAATCAAAAATTTTACACAAATATACATTACACTGATAGAACAAATAAATCCCTCAAAACATCAAAATAAAAAACACGAAACCACAGGAGTCGCTTCGAACGCGACTCTACTTTTATACCCGTACTCAGTGATTTATGTGGAATTTTTAAAATGTTTTTATCAGTTTTTACATTTTACAACAGCTACATCTGTCATCGACATCTACATCTACATCAGTTCTCACAACAACACACGTACACTGCACACAGGCAGCATGTTTGAGCGTGGGGTGTGTGTGTGAGAGAATCTGCAGCCACAATCAACCCCAATAAATGACTTATGTTGCAGCAGTGGGGGATAAATACTGAAAATTCATTTGATCATTGTGGCTACAATAATGATCCGATCTGAACCAAACTCAGGAATCTGGTAGATATGGTCAATTTCTACAATACTGCATTTTTGGTTGGTTTTAAATCTTAAAATTGTGGATTTTCGTCAAAATTGGGGGCGGAAGGGGGCGGGGCGACGAAATTTTGAAATACACTTGTTCAGGTTTGGTATCACAGGAGTCTTGGCCAAAAGTTTGGTTGCTCTAGCTCTTTATAGTCTCTTAAATCCAGGCCACACAAAATACAAAAACCAAATCGACTCGATTTTGTGTGAGTGCGAAAAAGGGAACGAAGTTTTTTTTTTCGTATGTTTTTGTCTATTGTGGCTATATTAATGATCCGATCCGATTCAGATTTGGGCCCTGATAGATATGGTCTTTCTCTATGATTCTGCATTCTTTTTCGTTTTCTGCTATCTTCAAAATTGTGGACGCCACAGATGTGCGCCCTTTGTGGGGGCGGAAGTGGGCGGGGCGAAATTTTGAAACACTTTTCTAGGGTGAGATACAAACATCAGACTGGATAAAAGTTTTTTGCTCTGGCTCTAATAGCCTTCGAGCAATGGGCGACAAACAAGACGGACGGACGGACGGACGGACGGACGGACGGACAGACGGACGGACAGAACAGGGGCTATATCGACTCGGCTATTGATGCTGATCAGAATATATATACTTTATATGGTCCTTCTCTAATGAAACACACATCAACTTTTAGCACAAATACAATATACCCTTTTACTCTTCGAGTACGGGTATAAAAACACGAAACCACAGGCCAATTCTCTGCTTTGCTATCCAATCTACAGATAGCTGTGCTGCTGCTTTTGCCTACGTTTTGGTGGCCGGCCACTCTCAATACTATTCCACGGCGCCAAAATTAGATGAATCGAGCATCATCTTTTGGGGCTCTAACAAAAAAAGCTCTCTTCTTCTGCCAGCCTTTATCAAGCCAATAACGTCCCCAAATATTGCCCGCTCTGTTATGCACTAGTGCATAGTGTCGTCCGCTCGTTAAACAGCGGACGGCTATTAGGCAAGAGGGGGAAGGAAGGCCCATAAGCCGCAAAAATAAAGTGGTACGATATTCATAAATCGTACCCGCACACACTACTGCTCAGATGCTGGCACCAGGTTCGTTGGCGTGTTTTCGGTATCAAGTCTAGTCCTACTCTCTCCCTAACTATCTCTCTCACTCTCTTCTTTGCTCCTACTAGACTTGATATCGTAAATTGCGGTAGCGGACCTGGTGCTTGAACAAGCCACAGCATCAATAATCTCCAAATTGCTATGCTCGATCTTTGCTGTAGTTGTGTGTGTGTGATTTTTCTCTCTTCTCAACTCTTGACTCTCTCTCAACTTTCTAGACCCGTCTCTCCTCTCCTTGAGCGATTTGTAGCCCATAGGTCAGTTTGAGAATTGATCGCTGACCATGGGCGAAGAGTCGTTCGTGGAAAGTTGTGGGGAGACGGGTCGTCAGCGTCAGCATCGTTGGCAACCCCTCGTCGTCGTGACTTGTGTGCCCGACTGCCGCGCAGAGTGTCTGTCTGTCCATGTCCATGTCCATATATCTATCCTGCACGCATGCCCACATATATATGAATATAAGCAAATAAGCAATATTGTGATTGTCAAAACAATCAGGATGAGTGAAATTGTTTCTGTTTTCCTCCCACTAACGCGATGGACAGTGGAAGGCGCTAAAACAGAGGTTCGCAATCAGCAGCAACAGCAACTGCACCAGATACAACAGCGACAGTCGCGGCAGCGGCTCCAAAAGAAACACCCAAGGAAATGACCGAAGAGGGCCACAAACACAGAGGCCATCATCAAATCGCCCACCAGCAGCTCTCGCTGCCAAAACCAAACCGGGAAAAACCCAAATCCAAAAGAATGCCATTCAAAAACGAGACCAATGAAGAAGACGTAGATGATCTCGATGATCAGGACATGTGGGTTGATGAGTCTGATGATGACGACGACGATGACGACCACCGTCACAGGTTGAAATATCAGCTCAGCCAGCTGCTCTCCAACAACGAAATATATCAATTACCACAATTAATAACACACACTTCCACTTTCTCGATGCACTCACTTTTAATTTCAAAAATCAAAAAATTTTACACAAATATACATTACACTGATAGAACAAATAAATCCCTCAAAACATCAAAATAAACGAGAGAACGTACACTTTTTTCGCTTCGAACGCGACTCTTTTATTACCCGTACTCAGTGATTTATGTGGAATTTTAAAATGTTTTATCAGTTTTTACATTTTACATTTTTGCTACATCTGTCATCGACATCTACATCTACATCAGTTCTCACAACACACGTACACTGCACGAGGCAGCATGTTTGAGCACCAAAAGTGTGTGTGTGAAGAATCTGCAAGCCACAATCAACCCCAATAAATGACTTATGTTTTTAAATTTATTTTGTTTTCTGAAAATTCATTTGATCATTGTGGCTACAATAATGATCCGATCTGAACCAAACTCAGGAATCTGGTAGATATGGTCAATTTCTACAATACTGCATTTTTGGTTTTTTCTATCAAAAAATTGTGGATTTTCGTTTTTGTGGGGGCGGCAGGGGGCGGGGCGATTTTTTTGAAATACACTTGTTCAGGTTTGGTATCACAGGAGTCTTGGCCAAAAGTTTGGTTGCTCTAGCTCTTATAGTCTCTTAAATCCAGGCCACACAAAATACAAACAAAGAACGTACGGAGTCCTTCGAACGCGAACAACTTTTTATCAATACTCAGTCAGTACACATGTGATACTATTGTGGAATTTTAAAATGTTTTATCAGTTTTTACATTTTACATTTTTGCTACATCTGTCATCGACATCTACATCTACATCATCTACATCAGTTCTCACAACAACAACACGTACACTGCACGAGGCAGCATGTTTGAGCGTGTCGTGTGTGTGAGAGGACAGCAGCAGCAACAATCAACCCCAATAATTGACTTATGCTGCAAAATAAAGGGGGACTGCTGCTGAAAATTCATTTGATCATTGTGGCTACAATTATGATCCGATCTGAACCAAATTTGGGAATCTGGTAGATATGGTCATTCTCTACAATACTGCATTTTTATTTTTTTCTATCTTCAAAATTGCGGATTTTCGTCTTTTTTGTGGGGGCGGAAGGTAAAATTGCGGGGCGACCTGGTTTTGAAATACACTTGTTCAGGTTTGGTATCACAGGAGTCTTGGCCAAAAGTTTGGTTGCTCTAGCTCTTAAAGTCTCTGAGATCCAGGCGACACAAAATACAAAAAACCAAATCGACTCGATTTTGTGTGAGTGCGAAAGAGAGGGAGCGAAGTTTTTTCGTATATTTTCCTCTATTGTGGCTGATTATTAATGATCCGATCCGATTCAGATTTGGGCCCCTGATAGATATGGGCTGTCTCTATGATTCTGCATTTTTAGTTTCTTGTTATCTTCAAAACTGTGGACGCCACAGATGTGCGCCCTTTGTGGGGGCGGAAGTGGGCGGGGCGAAATTTTGAAACATTTTTCTATAAGTGAGATATCACATCAGTTTGGAAAAAAGATTTGGTCCCTAAAGCTCTTCAAAGCCTCCGAGCAATGGGCGACAAACAAGACGGACAGACGGACAGACGGACAGACAGCAATTTTAACAAATACAATATACGAAACTCTTCGAGTACGGGTATAAAACCAAATCGACTCGATTTTGTGTGTCAAAAGTGCGAAGAACGGCAGTTTTTTTTTCGTATGTTTTTGTCTATTGTGGCTATATTAATGATCCGATCCGATTCAGATTTGGGCCCCTGATAGATATGGTCTTTCTCTATGATTCTGCATTCTTTTTCGTTTTCTGCTATCTTCAAAATTGTGGACGCCACAGATGTGCGCCCTTTGTGGGGGCGGAAGTGGGCGGGGCGAAATTTTGAAACACTTTTCTAGGAGTGAGATATCACATCAGACTGGATAAAAAGTTTGGTTGCTCTAGCTCTAATAGCCTTCGAGCAATGGGCGACAAACAAGACGGACGGACGGACGGACGGACGGACGGACGGACAGACGGACGGACAGACAGGGCTATATCGACTCGGCTATTGATGCTGATCAAGAATATATATACTTTATATGGTCCTTCTCTATGTTACACACATCCACTTTTAGCACAAATACAATATACCCTTTTACTCTTCGAGTACGGGTATAAAAACACGAAACCACAGGCCAATTCTCTGCTTTGCTATCCAATCTACAGATAGCTGTGCTGCTGCTTTTGCCTACGTTTTGGTGGCCGGAACAGCATCAGCAGTGTGACATCTGAAATTAATAAAGAGCAAAAATTAAGAACCAAATACACACATCCAATTTCCATATACTCACTCAATAATCGACGGCTGGTTTTCCGGCCCTCCTTAAGCACTGCCAACCTCCGCTCGCTCTCTCTTTAGCACAGTGAGAGGGGATAGTCGAGCAGTGGGATCCCTCAATGCATCCCTTTCGTTTTGCAGCCAGCCAGTCCTCACACACCTGAAAATACAAGCAAAAAACCGCAAAAATACAAAAATAAAAAAATTAATAAAGTTGATCAAAAGCCGATCAAATAATCTGCGGCCGGACCAGAGTCGCCGTGAGAGTGCTGATACGTGTCTGTGTGTCCTTGTCAGTGTCCGTGTCGGCAAGTGTGAGGTCTTCCAAAATTGCAAGTCTCATTGGTTCCGCCCGACGCACACATGAACACACTTACACGACCAATATACAAACACGTACACACACTCACCCAATACTGGCGGACGTTCCTTTGTTGTCTGCTCCTCTTTCCCTGCGCATCTGCGGACTGAGGTGGACTCATCAGTGTCACCTGGAATAAACAAACGCCAAATCACAAATCAAATTCACCAAAAATTATAATAAATACTCATCTATTAATGGACGGCTGGATTCCCGGTCCGCCTTCACTGCATCCCGATTGCTGTTGCAAATTTCTGAAAAGACAAAACATAAAAATCACAATTAATACAAAAATCTAATAATAAAATTGATTTTACCTGGAATAATAAGAGCAAAATTAAGATCCAAAATACACATACAATCTGCATATACTCACCCACTAATTCGATTAGATTAGGATGGATTCCGCATCCCGTTCGCTGCTGCAGCCAGCCAGCTCTCACACACCTGAAAAGACCAAACATAAAAATCACAATTACGAAAAAAAAACTGACAAAGTTGATTAAAATGGATACAATTATTTGCGGCAGGACCAGAGTCGCCTCTGCCTGCACCTGGTGGCCGGAACAGCGTCATTGGTGATGATCTGGAAGTAACAAAGAGCGTTATTAAATGCAGTCAATTGGCGGCCGGACCAGAGCCGCTCCGAGGGAAAGCTGTTTGGGATGTGTCGGTGTGTGTTCGTGTCTGTGGCCATTTGGGGTCTTGCCACAGTTATGGCAGTCCCCACCCACTACGACCAGTACACGCACACACACACACACACACGATCGCCATGGCGCATTCACGGACGCAGCTACACATGCACACGCGCCCACCCACTACTACCCTACTACCATCACTGGCGGCCGGACCCGTGTCGCTTGACCAAACGTCAGCTGATGGCCGGACCAAAGCCATTAGCTGTTATTGCGCCTACAAGGCCATACAACAAAGAACCCAGGACACACTCCCACCCACTTATGACTGGCGGCCGGACCCGTGTCGCTTAACTTATACCTAAATATTTGGTTGTTGTAAAAGTTTTGCAACTGGTGGCCGGACCAGAGCCACTTGTTTTGCAACCACAATCAACGACCATACCAAAAGTCGTCACTGCTGCTACACACCTACTACACCAACAACACCTTCAACACACACGCACACATATTCCAATTACTGGCGGCCGGACCTGAGTCGCCTGATAAGCAAAATATCCAAACTGTGTTGTGTTGATCCCTGCCTGATGACCGGACCAGTGCCATCAGTTGCAGCCACTTATAGCAGCAGCAGTAGTAGCAGCAACAACAACAACAATCCTTAACCTTAAAGATGGATGGCCACTACGCTGAGGGGGAGACGGCAGAGTCGGCCGGTATACATTCCAATGCACTGTATACATTGTATACTTTGTTTTTGTGAGAAGCCTATGCCCGCCGATGTAGCCCGTTTCCCCTGCAAAAATATGACCATAATCAACATACTCTACATACACATACAAAAAAATAGACATGAGTAATTTAATAATTGTTATGTTTTCTGTAATATTGTAAATGTAATTAATTTTTGTCACTTTTGTCTCTTCTTCTGTGTTCAGTTTACTTGTTTATCCTTTTTCTTGTATTTTTTAACACTTGTACATTTTCATCCTTATATATAGTACTCTTCTTTTCCTATATTTCACCTATTACTATTTACACTTTTTTCCGCTTATATTTTTCTCTTTTTATTAGCCGGATCGAATGGGACCATTATGTTATATTGACAATTTGTATCTATCAGTTTCTTCGATAGACCCGATAGGCACTTCACTGAAACAATTTTTTGCTACGGTCCCACTACCATCACATTAACCCACCAAAAACCCCCATCAATAATGCTGGGCAACAAAATGCTTTTTATTGTGCTATAAAATTTTCAAATTTAAATTTATTTTGTTTGCCCAGCCGTTTCTTGTTGTTCTCCGTCATAACTCGCCGGCAATGCAGCCGTGCGATATTTATTTATCTTAAATGACGTCACTACATGTGCACTTGAGTGCATATATATTTTTTTTGTTTTTAGCTGCAGACTGATTGGCGGGTATTTTTTTTTTCAATCTCTCAACATCCATTTCCGTACTTTTGTACTTATCCCTTTTCTCATTTCTCCCCCTTGCTAAGCCGTGCCTCTTGATTGATTCAAGAGGCCAAAATACACCCAGCCCAAAAAAACCCAACATAATTTCAATCAATCAGTCTGCCACTATCAATACTATTCCACGGCGCCAAAATAAGATGAATCGAGCATCATCTTTTTGGGGCTCTAACAAAAAGCTCTCTTCTTCTGCTAGCCTTTATCAAGCCAATAACGTCCCCAAATATTGCCCGCTCCCTATGCACTAGTGCATAGTGTCGTCCGCTCGTTAAACAGCGGACAGCTATTAGGCAAGAAGGGGGGAAGGAAGGCCCATAAGCCGCCAAAAATAAAGTGGTACGATATTCATAAATCGTACCCGCGGGCCCTACTGCTCAGATGCTGGCACCAGGTTCGTTGGCGTGTTTTCGGTATCAAGTCTAGTCCTACTCTCTCCCTAACTCTCTCTCTCTCACTCTCTTCTTTGCTCCTACTAGACTTGATATCGTAAATTGCGGTAGCGGACCTGGTGCTTGAACAAGCCACAGCATCAATAATCTCCAAATTGCTATGCTCGATCTTTGCTGTAGTTGTGTGTGTGTGATTTTTCTCTCTTCTCAACTCTTGACTCTCTCTCAACTTTCTAGACCCGTCTCTCCTCTCCTTGAGCGATTTGTAGCCCATAGGTCAGTTTGAGAATTGATCGCTGACCATGGGCGAAGAGTCGTTCGTGGAGTGTGTAGGGAGACGGGTCGTCAGCGTCAGCATCGTTGGCCTCCCCTCGTCGTCGTGACTTGTGTGCCCGACTGCCGCGCAGAGTGTCTGTCTGTCCATGTCCATGTCCATATATCTATCCTGCACGCATGCCCACATATATATGAATATAAGCAAATAAGCAATATTGTGATTGTCAAAACAATCAGGATGAGTGAAAATTGTTTCTGTTTTCCTCCCACTAACGCGATGGACAAGTGGAAGGCGCTAAAACAGAGGTTCGCAATCAGCAGCAACAGCAACTGCACCAGATACAACAGCGACAGTCGCGGCAGCGGCTCCAACAGAAACACCCAAGGAAATGACCGAAGAGGGCCACAAACACAGAGGCCATCATCAAATCGCCCACCAGCAGCTCTCGCTGCCAAAACCAAACCGGGAAAAACCCAAATCCAAAGAATGCCATTCAAAACGAGACCAATGAAGAAGACGTAGATGATCTCGATGATCAGGACATGTGGGTTGATGAGTCTGATGATGACGACGACGATGACGACCACCGTCACAGGTTGAAATATCAGCTCAGCCAGCTGCTCTCCAACAACGAAATATATCAATTACCACAATTAATAACACACACTTCCACTTTCTCGATGCACTCACTTTTAATTTCAAAAATCAAAAATTTTACACAAATATACATTACACTGATAGAACAAATAAATCCCTCAAAACATCAAAATAAAACGAGAACGTACGGAGTCGCTTCGAACGCGACTCTTTTATACCCGTACTCAGTGATTTATGTGGAATTTTAAAATGTTTTATCAGTTTTTACATTTTACATTTTTGCTACATCTGTCATCGACATCTACATCTACATCAGTTCTCACAACAACACACGTACACTGCACGAGGCAGCATGTTTGAGCGTGAGTGTGTGTGTGAGAGAATCTGCAGCCACAATCAACCCCAATAAATGACTTATGTTGCAGGAGTGGGGGGAATTGCTTCTGAAAAATTCATTTGATCATTGTGGCTACAATAATGATCCGATCTGAACCAAACTCAGGAATCTGGTAGATATGGTCAATTTCTACAATACTGCATTTTTCGTTTTTTTTCTATCTTAAAAATTGTGGATTTTCGTTTTTGTGGGGGCGGAGGGGGGGGCGGGGCGAAATTTTTGAAATACACTTGTTCAGGTTTGGTATCACAGGAGTCTTGGCCAAAAGTTTGGTTGCTCTAGCTCTTATAGTCTCTGAGATCCAGGCGACACAAAATACAAAAACCAAATCGACTCGATTTTGTGTGAGTGCGAAATCAGGGAGCGTTTTTTTTCGTATGTTTTTGTCTATTGTGGCTATATTAATGATCCGATCCGATTCAGATTTGGGCCCCTGATAGATATGGTCTTTCTCTATGATTCTGCATTTTCCGTTTTCTGCTATCTTCAAAATTGTGGACGCCACAGATGTGTGCTCTTTGTGGGGGCGGAAGTGGGCGGGGCGAAATTTTGAAACACTTTTCTAGGAGTGAGATATCACATCAGACTGGAAAAAAAGTTTGGTTGCTCTAGCTCTAATAGCCTTCGAGCAATGGGCGACAAACAAGACGGACGGACGGACGGACGGACGGACGGACGGACAGACGGACGGACAGACAGGGCTATATCGACTCGGCTATTGATGCTGATCAAGAAATATATATACTTTATATGGTCCTTCTCTATGTTACACACATCCACTTTTAGCACAAATACAATATACCCTTTTACTCTTCGCTGAGTACGTACGGGTATAAAACACCAAAACCACAGGCCAATTCTCTGCTTTGCTATCAATCTACAGATAGCTGTGCTGCTGCTTTTGCCTACGTTTTGGTGGCCGGAACAGCATCAGCAGTGTGACATCTGAAATTAATAAGAGCAAAAATTAAGAACCAAATACACACATCAATTTCCATATACTCACTCAATAATCGACGGCTGGTTTTCCGGCCCTCCTTAAGCACTGCCAACCTCCGCTCGCTCTCTCTTAGCACAGTGAGAGGGGATAGTCGAGCAGTGGGATCCCTCAATGCATCCCTTTCGTTTTGCAGCCAGCCAGTCCTCACACACCTGAAAATACAAGCAAAAAAAACCACAAAAAATACAAAAAAAAAAAAATTAATAAAGTTGATCAAAAGCCGATCAAATAATCTGCGGCCGGACCAGAGTCGCCGTGAGAGTGCTGATACGTGTCTGTGTGTCCTTGTCAGTGTCCGTGTCGGCAAGTGTGAGGTCTTCCAAAATTGCAAGTCTCATTGGTTCCGCCCGACGCACACATGAACACACTTACACGACCAATATACAAACACGTACACACACTCACCCAATACTGGCGGACGTTCCTTTGTTGTCTGCTCCTCTTCCCTGCGCATCTGCGGACTGAGGTGGACTCATCAGTGTCACCTGGAATAAACAAACGCCAAATCACAAATCAAATTCACCAAAAATTATAATAAATACTCATCTATTAATGGACGGCTGGATTCCCGGTCCGCCTTCACTGCATCCCGATTGCTGTTGCAAATTTCTGAAAAGACAAAACATAACGAGAAAGAACGTACGGAGTCGCTTCGAACGCGACTCTACTTTTATACCCGTACTCAGTGATTTATGTGGAATTCTAAAATGTTTTATCAGTTTTTACATTTTACATTTTTTGCTACATCTGTCATCGACATCTACATCTACATCATCTACATCAGTTCTCACAACAACACACGTACACTGCACGAGGCAGCATGTTTGAGCGTGAGTGTGTGTGTGAGAGAAGCTGAAGCAACAATCAACCCCAATAAATGACTTAAGCAGCAATCTGGCGGGGGGAAACACAACAGCGGGGTATTCCCGCTGCGGAAAATTCATTTGATCATTGTGGCTACAATACATGATCCGATCTGAACCAAATTCGGGAATCTGGTAGATATGATCATTTCCTATGATACTGCATTTTTGGTTTTTTCTATCTTCAAAATTGTGGATTTTTCGTCTTTTTTGTGGGGGCGGAAGGGGGGCGGGGCGAAATTTTGAAATACACTTGTTCAGGTTCGGTATTACAGGAGTCTGGGCAAAAGTTTGGTTGCTCTAGCTCTTATAGTCTCTGAGATCCAGGCGTTCATATTTACGAAAAACCAAATCGACTCGATTTTTGTGTGAGTGCGAAAAAGGGATGGAGCGCTTTTTTTGCGTATGTTTTTGTCTATTGTGGCTATATTAATGATCCGATCCGATTCAGGATTCAGATTTGGGCCCCTGATAGATATGGGCTGTCTCTATGATTCTGCATTTTTAGTTTTTGTTATTGTTAAAATTGTGGCCGCCACAGATGTGCGCCCTTTGTCCGGGGGCGGAAGTGGGCGGGGGCGAAATTTTGAAATACTTTTCTAGGAGTGAGATACCACATCAGACTGGATAAAAGTTTGGTTGCTCTAGCTCTTATAGCCTTCGAGCAATGGGCGACAAACAAGACGGACGGACGGACGGACGGACAGACGGACAGACGGACGGACAAACAGGGCTATATCGACTCGGCTATTGATGCTGATCAAGAATATATATACTTTATATGGTCGGAAATTACTCCTTCTCTATGTTGCACACACATCCACTTTTAGCACAAATACAATATACCCTTTTACTCTTCGAGTACGGGTATAAAAATCACAATTAATACAAAAATCTAATAATAAAATTGATTTTACCTGGAATAATAAGAGCAAAATTAAGATCCAAAATACACATACAATCTGCATATACTCACCCACTAATTCGATTAGATTAGGATGGATTCCGCATCCCGTTCGCTGCTGCAGCCAGCCAGCTCTCACACACCTGAAAAGACAAAACACAAAAAATCACAATTAGAAAAAAAAAACTGACAAAGTTGATTAAAAATGGATACAATTATTTGCGGCAGGACCAGAGTCGCCTCTGCCTGCACCTGGTGGCCGGAACAGCGTCATTGGTGATGATCTGGAAGTAACAAAGAGCGTTATTAAATGCAGTCAATTGGCGGCCGGACCAGAGCCGCTCCGAGGGAGACAACTGTTTGGGATGTGTCGGTGTGTGTTCGTGTCTGTGGCCATTTGGGGTCTTGCTGAAAACAGTTATGGCAGTCCCCACCCACTACGACCAGTACACGCACACACACACACACACACACGATCGCCATGGCGCATTCACGGACGCAGCTACACATGCACACGCGCCCACCCACTACTACCCTACTACTACCATCACTGGCGGCCGGACCCGTGTCGCTTGACCAAACGTCAGCTGATGGCCGGACCAGAGCCATTAGCTGTTATTGCGCCTACCCAAGGCCATACAACAAAGAACCCAGGACACACTCCCACCCACTTATGACTGGCGGCCGGACCCGTGTCGCTTAACTTATACCTAAATATTTGGTTGCTGTAAAAGTTTTGCAACTGGTGGCCGGACCAGAGCCACTTGTTTGCAACCACAATCAACGACCATACCAAAAGTCGTCACTGCTGCTACACACCTACTACACCAACAACACCTTCAACACACACGCACACATATTCCAATTACTGGCGGCCGGACCTGAGTCGCCTGATAAGCAAAATATCAAACTGTGTTGTGTTGATCCCTGCCTGATGACCGGACCAGTGCCATCAGTTGCAGCCACTTATAGCAGCAGCAGTAGTAGCAGCAACAACAACAACAACAATCCTTAACCTTAAAGATGGATGGCCACTACGCTGAGGGGGAGACGGCAGAGTCGGCCGGTAAACATTCCAATGCACTGTATACATTGTATACTTTGTTTTGTGAGAAGCCTATGCCCGCCGATGTAGCCCGTTTCCCCTGCAAAAAATATGACCATAATCAACATACTCTACATACACATACAAAAAAATAGACATGAGTAATTTAATAATTGTTATGTTTTCTGTAATATTGTAAATGTAATTAATTTTTGTCACTTTTGTCTCTTCTGTGTTCAGTTTACTTGTTTATCCTTTTTTCTTGTATTTTAACACTTGTACATTTTCATCCTTATATATAGTACTCTTCTTTTCCTATATTTCACCTATTACTATTTACACTTTTTCCGCTTATATTTTTCTCTTTTATTAGCCGGATCGAATGGGACCATTATGTTATATTGACAATTTGTATCTATCAGTTTCTTCGATAGACCCGATAGGCACTTCACTGAAAAAAAACAATTTTTTTTTGCTACGGTCCCACTACCATCACATTAACCCACCAAAACCCCCCATCAATAATGCTGGGCAACAAAATGCTTTTTTATTGTGCTATAAAATTTTCAAATTTAAATTTATTTTGTTTGCCCAGCCGTTTCTTTGTTGTTCTCCGTCATAACTCGCCGGCAATGCAGCCGTGCGATATTTATTTATCTTAAATGACGTCACTACATGTGCACTTGAGTGCATATATATTTGTTTTTTGTTTTTAGCTGCAGACTGATTGGCGGGTATTTTTTTTCAATCTCTCAACATCCATTTCCGTACTTTTGTACTTATCCCTTTTCTCATTTCTCCCCTTGCTAAGCCGTGCCTCTTGATTGATTCAAGAGGCCAAAATACACCCAGCCTAAAAAACCCAACATAATTTCAATCAATCAGTCTGCCACTATCAATACTATTCCACGGCGCCAAAATAAGATGAATCGAGCATCATCTTTTGGGGCTCTAACAAAAAGCTCTCTTCTTCTGCCAGCCTTTATCAAGCCAATAACGTCCCCAAATATTGCCCGCTCCTATGCACTAGTGCATAGTGTCGTCCGCTCGTTAAACAGCGGACAGCTATTAATGCAAGAGGGGGGAAGGAAGGCCCATAAGCCGCCAAAAATAAAGTGGTACGATATTCATAAATCGTACCCGCGGGCCCTACTGCTCAGATGCTGGCACCAGGTTCGTTGGCGTGTTTTCGGTATCAAGTCTAGTCCTACTCTCTCCCTAACTCTCTCTCTCTCTCACTCTCTTCTTTGCTCCTACTAGACTTGATATCGTAAATTGCGGTAGCGGACCTGGTGCTTGAACAAGCCACAGCATCAATAATCTCCAAATTGCTATGCTCGATCTTTGCTGTAGTTGTGTGTGTGTGATTTTTCTCTCTTCTCAACTCTTGACTCTCTCTCAACTTTCTAGTCCCGTCTCTCCTCTCCTTGAGCGATTTGTAGCCCATAGGTCAGTTTGAGAATTGATCGCTGACCATGGGCGAAGAGTCGTTCGTGGAGTGTGTGGGGAGACGGGTCGTCAGCAGCGTCAGCATCGTTGGCCTCTCCCCTCGTCGTCGTGACTTGTGTGCCCGACTGCCGCGCAGAGTGTCTGTCTGTCCATGTCCATGTCCATATATCTATCCTGCACGCATGCCCACACATATATGAATATAAGCAAATAAGCAAATTGTGATTGTCAAAACAATCAGGATGAATTGAGAATGTTTCTGTTTTAATTAATAAACTAACGCGATGGACAACTGTTTGTGTGTGTGTGTGGAAGGCGCTAAAACAGGTTCGCAATCAGCAGCAACAGCAACTGCACCAGATACAACAGCGAAGTCGCGGCAGCGGCTCCAACAGAAAACCCAAGGAAATGACCGAAGAGGGGCCACAAACACAGAGGCCATCATCAAATCGCCCACCAGCAGCTCTCGCTGCCAAAACCAAACCGGGAAAAACCCAAATCCAAAAATGCCATTCAAAACGAGACCAATGAAGAAGACGTAGATGATCTCGATGATCAGGACATGTGGGTTGATGAGTCTGATGATTGACGACGACGATGACGACCACCGTCACAGGTTGAAATATCAGCTCAGCCAGCTGCTCTCCAACAACGAAATATATCAATTACCACAATTAATAACACACACTTCCACTTTCTCGATGCACTCACTTTTAATTTCAAAAAATCAAAAATTTTACACAAATATACATTACACTGATAGAACAAATAAATCCCTCAAAACATCAAAATAAACGAGAGAGAACGTACGGAGTCGCTTCGAACGCGACTCTACTTTTATACCCGTACTCAGTGATTTATGTGGAATTTTAAAATGTTTTATCAGTTTTTACATTTTACATTTTTTGCTACATCTGTCATCGACATCTACATCTACATCAGTTCTCACAACAACACACGTACACTGCACGAGGCAGCATGTTTGAGCGTGAGTGTGTGTGTGAGAGAATCTGCAGCCACAATCAACCCCAATAAATGACTTATGTTGCAGGGTGGGGGAATTGCTTCTGAAAATTCATTTGATCATTGTGGCTACAATAATGATCCGATCTGAACCAAACTCAGGAATCTGGTAGATATGGTCAATTTCTACAATACTGCATTTTTTTTTTTTTCTATCTTAAAAATTGTGGATTTTCGTCTTTTTGTGGGGGCGGAAGGGGCGGGGCGAAATTTTGAAATACACTTGTTCAGGTTTGGTATCACAGGAGTCTTGGCCAAAAGTTTGGTTGCTCTAGCTCTTATAGTCTCTGAGATCCAGGCGACAAAATACAAAAACCAAATCGACTCGATTTTTGTGTGAGTGCAGAGGGAGCGAAGTTTTTTTCGTATGTTTTTGTCTATTTGGCTATATTAATGATCCGATCCGATTCAGATTTGGGCCCCTGATAGATATGGTCTTTCTCTATGATTCTGCATTTTCCGTTTTCTGCTATCTTCAAAATTGTGGACGCCACAGATGTGTGTGCTTTGTGTGGGGCGGAAGTGGGCGGGGCGAAATTTTGAAACACTTTTCTAGGAGTGAGATATCACATCAGACTGGATAAAAGTTTGGTTGCTCTAGCTCTAATAGCCTTCGAGCAATGGGCGACAAACAAGACGGACGGACGGACGGACGGACGGACGGACGGACAGACAGGGCTATATCGACTCGGCTATTGATGCTGATCAAGAATAATATACTTTATATGGTCGGAAATTACTCCTTCTCATGTTACACACATCCACTTTTAGCACAAATACAATATACCCTTTTACTCTTCGAGTACGGGTATAAAAACACGAAACCACAGGCCAATTCTCTGCTTTTTCTATCCAATCTACAGATAGCTGTGCTGCTGCTTTTGCCTACGTTTTGGTGGCCGGAACAGCATCAGCAGTGTGACATCTGAAATTAATAAGAGCAAAAAATTAAGAACCAAATACACAAATTTCCATATACTCACTCAATAATCGACACATCCAACCTCCGCTCGCTCTCTCTTTTAGCACAGTGAGGGGATAGTCGAGCAGTGGGATCCCTCAATGCATCCCTTTCGTTTTGCAGCCAGCCAGTCCTCACACACCTGAAAATACCAGCAAAAAAAACCACAATAAATACAAAAAAAAAAAATTAATAAAGTTGATCAAAAGCCGATCAAATAATCTGCGGCCGGACCAGAGTCGCCGTGAGATTGCTGATACGTGTCTGTGTGTCCTTGTCAGTGCCCGTGTCGGCAAGTGTGAGGTCTTCCAAAATTGCAAGCCTCATTGGTTCCGCCCGACGCACACATGAACACACTTACACGACCAATATACAAACACGTACACACACTCACCCAATACTGGCGGACGTTCCTTTGTTGTCTGTTCCTCTTTCCCTGCGCATCTGCGGACTGAGGTGGACTCATCAGTGTCACTTGGAAAAAACAAACGCCAAAATCACAAATCAAATGGACCAAAGTCGCTAATAAAGTGCCGATTAATGGTCCGTGTGATTCCCGGTCCGCCTGCCTGTGTCGGCAATTGTGAGGTCTTCCAAAATTGCAAAGCCTCACTGGTTCTGTCCGACGCACACATGAAAAGACAACCTACACCAAAAATCAAAATACAAAACAAAAAACACAATTTACGAAAAATTGATCAAACCTGAATAAAAGGTCGTTGAAATTAATCTGCAGCCGGACCAGAGTTGCCGTGAGAATCCTCACCAAATTGTCGGTTGATTCTGCGACCGTGTTCATTTGTGAGGCCTTCCAAAATGCTAACATACCTGAAAACGATGCAAAAGTCATAAAAATCACACCTGAAACGACAAAAACTGACAAATTTGACAAAATAAATCACGAACATTTGCGGCTCACAGATCACTGTGCTCCTTGCCGATTGTCTCCCTCTGCCTACACCTGGTGGCCGGAACAGAGTCATTGGTGATGATCTGGAAGTAACAAAGAGCGTTATTAAATGCAGTCAATTGGCGGCCGGACCAGAGCCGCACCGTTTGGGGAGAAATGTTTGAAAAAACACACAATGTTCGTGTCTGTGAAAAGCTGATTTGGGGTCGATGAAACAGCTATGGCAGTCCCCACCCACTACGACCAGTACCCACACACACACACACACACACACACACACGACCGCCATGGCGCATTCACGGACGCAGCTACACATGCACACGCGCCCACCCACTACTACCCTACTACCATCACTGGCGGCCGGACCCGTGTCGCTTGACCAAACGTCAGCTGATGGCCGGACCAGAGCCATTAGCTGTTATTGCGCCTACAAGGCCATACAACCAACTGGCGGCCGGACCAGTGTCGCACAGTTAGATTAACAAAGAACCCAGGACACACTCCCACCTGCTTATGACTGGCGGCCGGACCCGTGTCGCTAAACTTATACCTAAATATTTGGTTGTTGTAAAAGTTTTGCAACTGGTGGCCGGACCAGAGCCACTTGTTTGCAACCACAATCAACGACCATACCAAAAGTCGTCACTGCTGCTACACACCTACTACACCAACAACACCTTCAACACACACGCACACATATTCCAATTACTGGCGGCCGGACCGGAGTGGCCTGATAAGCAAAATATCCAAACTGTGTTGTGTTGATCCCTGCCTGATGACCGGACCAGTGCCATCAGTTGCAGCCACTTATAGCAGCAGTAGTAGTAGCACGACAACAACAACAACAATCCATAACCTTAAAGATGGATGGCCACTACGCTGGGGGGGTGACGGCAGAGTCGGCCGGTATACATTCAATGCACTGTATACATTGTATACTTTGTTTTGTGAGAAGCCTATGCCCGCCGATGTAGCCCGTTTCCCCTGCAAAAATATGACCATAATAAACATACTCAAATACACACACAAACTCGAAAAATAGACATGAGTAATTTAATAATTGTTATGTTTTCTGTAATATTGTAAATGTAATTAATTTTTGTCACTTTTGTCTTCTCTGTGTTCAGTTTACTTGTTTATGTTTTTTTCTTGTATTTTAACACTTGTACATTTCCCCGTTTTTCATCCTTATATATAGTACTCTTCTTTTCCTATATTTCACCTATTACTATTTACAGTTTTTTTTCCGCTTATATTTTTCTCTTTTATTAGCCGGATCGAATGGGACCATTATGTTATATTGACAATTTGTATCTATCAGTTTCTTCGATAGACCCGATAGGCACTTCACTGAAACAATTTTGCTACGGTCCCACTACCATCACATTAACCCACCAAAACCCCCATCAATAATGCTGGGCAACAAAATGCTTTTTTATTGTGCTATAAAATTTTCAAATTTAAATTTATTTTGTTTGCCCAGCCGTTTCTTGTTGTTCTCCGTCATAACTCGCCGGCAATGCAGCCGTGCGATATTTATTTATCTTAAATGACGTCACTACATGTGCACTTGAGTGCATATATATTTGTTTTTTGTTTTTAGCTGCAGACTGATTGGCGGGTATTTTTTTTCAATCTCTCAACATCCATTTCCGTACTTTTGTACTTATCCCTTTTCTCATTTCTCCCCTTGCTAAGCCGTGCCTCTTGATTGATTCAAGAGGCCAAAATACACCCAGCCTGAAAAACCCAACATAATTTCAATCAATCAGTCTGCCACTCTCAATACTATTCCACGGCGCCAAAATTAGATGAATCGAGCATCATCTTTTGGGGCTCTAACAAAAAAAGCTCTCTTCTTCTGCCAGCCTTTATCAAGCCAATAACGTCCCCAAATATTGCCCGCCCCTATGCACTAGTGCATAGTGTCGTCCGCTCGTTAAACAGCGGACGGCTATTAGGTCAAGAGGGGGGAAGGAAGGCCCATAAGCCGCAAAAAATAAAGTGGTACGATATTCATAAAAATCGTATGCTGGCCCGTTCGGGCCTACTGCTCAGATGCTGGCACCAGGTTCGTTGGCGTGTTTTCGGTATCAAGTCTAGTCCTACATATATTTTTTTCAACTCTCCTAACTCTCTAAAGCCTCCCTTAAATTGCAAATTACGGAGGTGTTCCTTTTTCTACGTGGCAGACGGATTCAATGTTCAGCGATCAGGGAACTTTTAGTGGACCTGGAAAGAAAGAGTCTCAAGAAATTGCGCCAGGAATCTGTGTGGAGCCTGGTGTTATACAGTCATACATACAAAGGGCTTGTGTGTATATGTAGCGTCGTTGGGAAATTGCACAACGTTGTGAAATACAAACATATCAGTTGTCTCGCTTGCACACATGCTAACAGGATTGCTTGTGCGTGCACGTTAAAAGCAGACAAAATCATTGATAAGGAGAGACGATCATATTAACGAAAATGGTCAAAATAGCAGAACTTTAAGGTGGACCAGTTACGGTTCCTGGTACGAGAGAGGAACTTGGCA
>WIOZ01000027.1:0-82645 GCA_009664405.1 Drosophila bifasciata
ACCAGTTGCAAAACTTTTACAACAACCAAATATTTAGGTATAGGTTTAGCGACGCTGTTCCGGCCACCAGGTGCAGGCAGAGGGAGACAATCGGCAAGGAGCACAAATGACTCGGGCGACACGGGTCCGGCCGCCAGTGATGGGTGAGTGTGTATGTGCGTGATTTAGCCTTTTGTCAAATGTGTCTCCCATTGTCGTTTCAGTTGTGAGGTGAGTGACTGGCTGCATCGTTGAGGCCTGTTGTGCATTTTGGAAGACCTCACAAATGATGACACGGTCGCAGGAAAGGGCACACCGACTCTTTTCAGAATTCTCGCGGCAACTCTGGTCCGGCTGCAGGTAATTTCATCGACCTTTAATCAGCTTTTCAGTTTTTCGTTAATTGTGTGTTTTTGTTTTGTATTTTGATTGGTGATGTGAGTGTTTTTTTTTCCTGGATACGCCATGGGGAGTGGAAATCTTCCTGAAGATACCAATGGCCCGTGCCATTGGCATGCACGATTCTGCTTGCTCAAGTCAAGGCCTACGTACTAAAACCACCCCCACACAACAAACACACCTCCACCCCCGCGGGATCACCGTTAGGTATTGCTTCGCGGGGGGGGGGGGCCTATTCTAGGCCGCTACGTGACGCTCTTTTTTCGCATCGTCTCAGGTCATCCTGGATGCGCTTAATGAGACGGTACACATACATACTATTTTCGTCCGATGCTGTTGTGAACTCTAAAAGCGACTCCGGCGGGGGAACACTTCCCGTCCATGCTGCGTATCTGCTACAGCTGTAGAGGACATGCTCCGGATCTTCGACTGCGGTTGGGCACGTAGGGCAGTAGGGGCTCGTATCGTGCTTGTACTTAAACAGATACCCGCGATATCCACCGTGTCCTGTAAGGAACTGGGTAGTGTGGTAGTCCACCATGCCTCTGCTACTGTCGGTCCCCTCCTGACCTTGCCGATCAGTTTGTGCGTCCATCTCCCTTTGCTGCTCTGGTTCCACCTTTCCTGCCATGTTTCTACGGAGCGTTGTCTTTCTCCGCTTTGGATGGCTTCGGAGCCGTTTACGCTATCCTCTTCCGAGCGCCTTCTATATACAGCCTGCATCTCCCCTGGCCAGTATGTCCACTGGTAACATTCCCGCCAATACGAGTGCTGCATCCTCGGACACGGTCCTAAATCCGGATATTACCCTCAGAGCTGCTAGCCTGTACGGTGCAGCCAGCTTCTTCCTCAGGCTCTTGTTGTGGACTACCGCTGCCGCCCACACTGGCGCTGCGTAGAGCAAGATGGACGAAACTACGCTTGCCATGAGCCTTCGTCGTCCAGGCTTGGGGACCACCTACGTTCGGCAGCATGCGAGAGAGGGCTCCCTGCATCCTCGCTGCTTTTTGGCCGGCATACTCCACATGTGCGCGGAAGCTTAGACGGTTGTCCAGCATCACGCCCAAGTATTTTTATTGCGTCTTGAGACTTTATTAGGTCCGTTCCTACTCTCACTGTGGCATACTCCAGGGTCTTCCTGCTCGTGATCAAGATCGCTTCTGTCTTGTGGCTGGCCAAATCCAGACCAGCTTCTCGCATCCAATTGGCAATTGCTTCGATTGCTGTGTTGGCTGCGGACTCGATTCCCTTGATCTCCTTGGCTACAACGACTAGTGCCAGGTCGTCGGCGAAGCCAATTAGCTGGCATCCCACTGGTAGCTGCAGTCTAAGTACACTGTCATACATCAGATTCCACAGGAGTGGTCCAAGAACCGATCCTTGCGGGACTCCTGCCGTGACCTCGTACTCTGTCTCTCCTTGATCCGTCTCGTAGCCTAGCACCCTATCTGAGAGGTAGCTGGAGATAATTTAAGCAGGTACCCTGGTACTCCGATCTGGCGCAGTGCAGACTCAATCTTGGCCCAGCTGGCCGAGTTGAAGGCGTTTCTGATATCCAGCGTCACTACAGCGCAGTACTGCTTGGTACCCCACCTCCATCTTTTCCCCTCTATGGCTTTCGTGGCTATGTTGACCACCGCCATAATGGCGTCTACTGTCGACCGAGCTTTCCGGAAGCCGTACTGTGCCTCGGATAGAGCCTCTGTCTCATCTACGAACACTAGGAGCCTGTTGTAGAGAATTCTCTCCAGCAGCTTTCCTACTGTGTCCAGCAGGCAGATTGGCCGGTACCCAGACGGTTCATCTGGTGGCTTGTTGCCTTTAGGCAGCAGGATGAGGCGTTGCCGCTTCCACCGTTTTGGGAAGCGTCCCTCACTCAGACAGTTGTTAAAGACGTCAACGAAAAGTTCGGGGCGAATGGCCACTGCGAGCTTTAGGGCCCTGTTGGGGATTCCATCTGGCCCTGGCGCTTTCCTGTCCCCGACTCTCCTCGCAGCTTCGGTTACCTCCCTGGTGGACACTGGGTCATAGGGAGCCTCCTCCTGGGCTTGGTTTGATCCTTCCTCTGTGGATGCCTGGGGAACAGTGCCGTCACTATTGTTCTCATCAACTCGGGGCATGTGGGTGTTGGTGCGCTTACTCCTCTGATCCTCTTGGTGACTATCTTGTATGCAGTGCCCCACGGATCTACGTCCGCTTCATCGCAGATACGGCGGAAGTTGTCCATCTTGCTCCTTTTGATGGCCACTTTCAGATCCTGTTTTGCCATGCGGAATTCTGCTTGCCTATTTTCGAAATCCTGGCGGCCTCTCGCTCGTTGGGCGCGTCTTCTCGCTCTGAGGCAGGCGCTCCTGAACTCGGCAATCTCCTGGGTCCACCAGTAGCAGGGTGTTCCTCGTAGGGACGGCTTCCTCTTTGGCATGGACACGTTGCATGCGTCGACGATCCGCTGCGTCAACTCCTTGCTGCGTACTCCGCTGAGTTGCCAGCTGGGCTCCACTCGCATTGCCTTAGTGAATCCGAGAAGGATGCAACATCCAAGAGGCTATCTTTCCATTTTGGCCCCGTTAGTTTCGGCTTCCTGAGTCCTCTGTCGGGTCGTCCAAGTTCGAAATGGATCGCCTGGTGGTCACTGAAGGTGAATTCTTCTCCCACTCTCCAGGTGAGATGCCTACAGAGGGAGCTGCTTAGGAAGGTCAGGTCTATTATTGACGACCGTCCCGCCCTGCAGAACGTCATTCTAGCTCCATCGTTAGCTAGCCCTACATCAAGAGACGAGAACTGATCCAAGAGGCAGTGGCCTCTTGTGTTGGTCTCTCTACTGCCCCATTCTACGGCCCAGGCATTGAAGTCTCCCTGCTATCACGAAGGGTGCCTTCCCTCGAGCGTCTTCCGCAATGCTTTCCAGCATGGCTTGAAACCGTGGCAGCTCCCAACTCGGCGGTGCGTAGCAGCTGTAGAAGGTTACGCCGCCGAGTCTGGCCCGCACAAAACCCTCTCTGGAAACGTCGGTATCCAGGGGCGGGGTACGCACGCTCCAGATCGCGGCTTTCCTACACCGGCTCTGCACCCATCCACTGCCTGGTACGGGTTTGTAGGGTTCACATACCAGGACTACGTCTGGTCTCCTCTCCTTGGTGTCCTGGCTCAGGAGTGCCTGGGCCGCTTCGCAATGGTTGAGGTTTATTTGTGTGCACCTCATGCTAGGCGTTCTGCGAGTGCCTTCCTGAAGAGCGGGCATCTGCCACTGCCTGCAACATGCCTCCAGTCTCCCTTCTTATCCTTGCAGAGCATGCATTGGGGATCCTGGTCGCAATCCTTTACGAGGTGGTCCTCCTTCCCGCATCTTCGGCACTGCTTGGACCGGTCCGTCTCGCTCCTGCACTGTCTGGCCGTGTGCCCGAACTCCATGCATCGGAAGCATTTGATGATGTTGACTCGCTCCCTTAGTCTGCCTCTGACCCAGCCGACCTTTATAACTCCGATTTTGAGGGGCCCTGCGGGCATCCTCTGTCGGGAGTCGAATCGACGCTATCTGCGTCTGTCCGTAGCCTTTCCGTAGACTTATGTCGTCCAGTGCCACGTTCTTCAGTTGAGCTTGCGCCATAATGGCCTTCCTTATCTCCTCCTTGGTGGTTACCTCGTCCAAGTCGCTGCACTCAACGGTGACCCGCTGCTGGAGCGTACGGACGCCTGCCGCCTCTCCCAGTGTCTCACCAACCAAGTTCTGGAAGGACGAGGTTTCCTCTCCAGACTTGTTCAACTGTAGTAGCAATTCCCCTTTCTGGGTACGGCGGATTCTCGCTACCGCTTCGCCGAGATTCTGGAGCTTTTCGTCCCCCTTGAGCCTGCGCAGGATCTCTGCATAGCTGCTCGGGTCTTTCGCCGCTATGATGATGGCATCCGGGCGTGCCCTCTCCGTCAGAACCCGGGTAGGCTTTGGCTTCCGTGCTCTCGCCTTTCTTTCCACCTTCCTCCACTCCGAGTTTGTCGGAAGTGCTTTTGGAGTCTCCATGGCAGTTCCTTCGGGTGGCCCCGTGTCCACTCCGACAGAGCGGGCTGCAGTCTGTGTAACTGCCCCCTTGCTCCTCTTATTGCTGGGCGTTCTCGCATTCGCCTGCTTCCTTTTCGTTTCTACCACTGTCCTAAACAACGGCGATGTTTGAGAGGACTGGTGGGTGCGGATTACCGCCTTTGCCTTGTCGTCGTGGAGCTGGATAGCCACCAGCTCGTAGATCGCGCGGATGCTCTCTATGGAGTCCCTCATTGGTTGGTGGATGGAACGCCTCTTCCCGTCCTCCAACATCTCCACCAGGTTGGCTATCTCCTGCCCGAGGTCGCGTAGCGCAGTGCTGCTTGCCTCCTTTTGCGGTCTCTCCAGTTGGGTCCTTTCCTGGACTGCTCCTCCTGCTGTTGTCGCTGGTCTCCCCTCCTGCGGTGATCTCGCCATTCTCGCACTCTTCGCGAATGCGTTTTTGGCCTCCGTTTCTAATTGTGGTTGTGGTGTCTTTGTGAATTTATCCATATTGTTGGGTCCCAACTCCCGGATCGTTGTTCCTCTTTGTTTGTGCAGTCGCGTTGTTGATCCCATGGTTATCTTTGCAAGCAGTGAGGCCATGCTAGGGTTGACTCTCGCCTTCACGGGGTCGAGAGTTCAGAGCCGGATCCGCGCTAGTCGGGAGCCGTGCTCAACCGAGCCTGCACCACCAACTTAATGGCGACGAAGAGGAAGCGTGTCCAGGAGAATTGCTCGTTTTAACGGGACGGGGGCGGCCTCAGCATTAGCCCAGAAGCCATTTCGGCAGGATATCACTCCGCTTACTGAGGTTCCGGAATACTGACGCCGTCAGCCCAAAACGTCGATCCATGTAGTTTTCCAGTGTCCAATCCCCAGGGTCTTACTGGTCTCGACCCTGGTCGCCTTCTCGTGTCCGCAGACGCGCCGCGGGTGGGTCGCGCCTGCCCGGGGATACCTGGCTCCATGCCAAAGGTCACGAGTTGCATTTGCATTTACTGCTTCAGAGAGGAATCGACCTGATCGCTTCCAAGTTAGCGGTAATCAGTATCTTTCCGCCTGCTAGAGGCACCTCTCGAGCTGCTTTAGTGCTCTCCCCGTGTCTTTTTTAGTGTGAGTGTGTCTCTACATTCATGTGTGTGTCGGACAGAACCAGTGAGACTTGCAATTTTGAAGACCTCACAGTTGCCGACACGGACACTGACAAGGACACACAGACACATTTCAGCACTCTCGCAGCGACTCTGGTCCAGCCGCAAATAATTGTATCCATTTTTAATCAACTTTGTCAGTTTTTTTTCATTAATTGTGATTTTTATGTTTTGTCTTTTTTCAGGTATGTGAGAACTGGCTGGCTGCAGCATCGAACGGGACGCAGAATCCAATCGTCAATTAGTGGTGAGTATGTGCAGATTGTATGTGTATTTTGGTTCTTAATTTTGCTTTTATTTATTCCAGGTAAAATCAATTTTATAATTAGATTTTTGTATTAATTGTGATTTTTATGTTTTGTCTTTTCAGGTGTGTGAGGACCAGCTGGCTGCAACAGCAATCGGGATGCAGTGAAGGCGGACCGGGAATCCAGCCGTCCATTAATAGATGAGTATTTATTATAATTTTTGGTGGATTTGATTTGTGATTTTAACGTTTGTTTTTTCCAAGTGACACTGATGAGTCCACCTCAGTCCGCAGATGCGCAGGGAAAGAGGAACAGACAACAAAGGAGCGTCCGCCAGTATTGGGTGAGTGTGTGTACGTGTTTGTATATTGGTCGTGTAAGTGTGTTCTTGTGTGCGTCGGGCGGAACCAATGAGGCTTGCAATTTTGGAAGACCTCACACTTGCCGACACGGGCACTGACAAGGACACACAGACACGTATCAGCAATCTCACGGCGACTCTGGCCCGGCCGCAGACTATTTGATCGGCTTTTGATCAACTTTATTAATTTTTTTTTTTTTATTTTGTTGTATTTATTGTGGTTTTTTTTGCTTGTATTTTCAGGTGTGAGAGGACTGGCTGGCTGCAAAACGAAAGGGATGCTTTGAGGGATCCCACTGCTCGACTCTCCCCCTCTCACTGTGCTAAAGAGAGAGCGAGCGGAGGTTGGCAGTGCTTAAAGAGGGCCGGAAAACCAGCCGTCGATTATTGAGTGAGTAAATGGAAATTGGATGTGTGTATTTGGTTCTTAATTTTTGCTCTTATTAATTTCAGATGTCACACTGCTGATGCTGTTCCGGCCACCAAAACGTAGGCAAAAAAAGCAGCAGCACAGCTATCTGTAGATTGGATAGCAAAGCAGAGAATTGGCCTGTAGTTTCGTGTTTTTTTTCTATTTTTATGTTTTGAGGGATTTATTTGTTCTATCAGTGTAATGTATGTTTGTGTAAAATTTTTGATTTTTAAAAATAAAAGTGAGTGCATCGAGAAAGTGGAAGTGTGTGTTATTAATTGTGGTAATGTATATATTTCGTTGTTGGAGAGCAGCTGGCTGAGCTGATATTTCAATCTGTGACGGTGGTCGTCATCGTCGTCGTCATCATCAGACTCATCAACCCACATGTCCTGATCATCGAGATCATCTACGTCTTCTTCATTGGTCTCGTTTTGAATGGCATTCTTTGATTTGGGTTTTTCCCGGTTTGGTTTTGGCAGCGAGAGCTGCTGGTGGGCGATTTGATGATGGCCTCTGTGTTTGTGGCCCTCTTCGGTCATTTCCTTGGGTGTTTTCTGTTGGAGCGCTGCCGCGACTGTCGCTGTTGTATCTGGTGCAGTTGCTGTTGCTGCTGATTGCGATTTTATTAGTGGTGTGAGCATGGCGGTAAGTTCCTCGATTTTTGCTTCCAGCTTTGATATCTTCTGAACACACACACACACACAAACACACACAATCAGTTGTCGTTTTTATTTCTTTTGACTTTTATTATCCCCGAAAAACAAGAATTATTGGCTTGGGTTTTGGTTTTTTGGTTTATTAATTAAAAACGCGTTTAGTTGCTCTTCAAATGTGGGGGAAAATGTTTATTCCGGTGCTCAAGTATTTGAATTAGATTTTATACATTCACAATTCACAATATTGCTTATTTGCTTATATACGTATATGTGCGCATGCGTGCAGGACACATCTATGGACATGGACATGGACAGACAGACACTCTGCGCCGCACTCGGGCACACAAGTCACGACGACGAGGGAGAGGCCAACGATGCTGACGCTGACGACCCGTCTCCCTACACACTCCACGAACGACTCTTCGCCCATGGGCAGCGATCAATTCTCAAACTGACCTATGGGCTAAAAATCGCTCAAGGAGAGGAGAGACGGGTCTAGAAAGTTGAGAGAGAGTCAAGAGTTGAGAAGAGAGAAAATCACACACACACAACTACAGCAAAGATCGAGCATAGCAATTTGGAGATTATTGATGCTGTGGCTTGTTCAAGCACCAGGTCTGCTACCGCAATTTACGATATCAAGTCTAGTAGGAGCAAAGAAGAGAGTGAGAGAGAGAAAGAGAGTTAGGGAGAGAGTAGGACTAGACTTGATACCGAAAACACGCCAACGAACCTGGTGCCAGCATCTGAGCAGTAGGGCCCGCGGGTACGATTTATGAATATCGTACCACTTTATTTTTTGCGGCTTATGGGCCTTCCTTCCCTCCTCTTGCCCTAATAGCCGTCCGCTGTTTAACGAGCGGACGACACTATGCACTAGTGCATAGGGAGCGGGCAATATTTGGGTGACGTTATTGGCTTGATAAAGGCTGGCAGAAGAAGAAGAGCTTTTTTGTTAGAGCCCCAAAAGATGATGCTCGATTCATCTAATTTTGGCGCCGTGGAATAGTATTGAGAGTGGCAGACTGATTGATTGAAATTATGTTGGGTTTTTCAGGTTGGTATTTTGGCCTCTTGAACCAATCAAGAGGCACTGCTTAGCAAGGGGAGAGAAATGAGAAAATAAGTAAGGGATAAGTACAAAAGTACGGAAATGGATGTTGAGAGATTGAAAAAAAATACCCGCCAATCAGTCTGCAGCTAACAACAAAAAACATATGTATATGCACTCAATTGCACATGTAGTGACGTCATTTAAGATAAATAAATATCGCACGGCTGCATTGCCGGATGACGGAGAACAACAAGAAACGGCTGGGCAAACAAAATAAATTTAAATTTGAATATTTTATAGCACAATAAAAAATCATTTTGTTGCCCAGCATTATTGATGGGGGTTTTGGTGGGTTAATGTGGTGGTAGTGGGACCGTAGCAAAAATTTGTTGTTTTTTTCAGTGAAGTGCCTATCGGGTCTATCGAAGAAACTGATAGATTCACATTGTCAATATAATATAATGGTCCTATTTGATCCGGCTAATGAAAGAGAAAAAGATAAGTGAAAATAAGTGAACTAAGTAAATAATAGAAAGATGAAATATCGGAAAAGAAGAGTACTGAATGTGAGGAGGAAAACGGGAAAATGTACAAGTGATTAAAAAAGATGAGACAAAGAGAAAAACATAAACAAGAACTTTACAACAACTGCATGCACAGAAGAGACAAAAGTGACAAAAAATTAATTACATTTACAATATTACAGAAAACATAGGTTAGGTAAGGTTAGGTAGTATTGGCTGTCGGCTGTCCTAAGCCCGACACACATAGGCCGTTTTCGGCCCGTTGTGGTACCATCGAATCATATTTCCCTTCCCTGCTGTGAGAGACATCCTGTCAGCAATTATCCCATCCGGCTGCGCTAATAAAATTCGAATCCCATTTTCTGGGACACATATTGGACATTAGTGATATGTCGTGAAAAGGGCGAGCCCAAGTGTTGTAGCCTTCTTCTACTGAGAGCCGGGCAGGAGCAGAACAGGTGCTCCACTGTCTCCTCCTCTTCCTCATCTCTACAGTTGCGGCAGTAATCATTATATGGGGCTCCCATCCTTCTGGCATGGGTTCCTATTAGCCAGCGTCCCGTGAGGGATCGAATGAACCTTTTTCTGCTTAGCTTGCAGAGCTCGGTGGTGCGCTTCTTGTTTATATTGGGCCACGTTTGTCGCGTGATGCGACATCGTGGTGTGTTTTGCCACCGACTGTCGTCTAGTCGCATGAATTGCTTTTTTATGATGAGCTTGCAGGTGGCCATAGGCATACATGTATCCTCTTTGTCGTGGAGAAAGGAGGTGGTAGTGCCAGCTCTGGCCAGTTCATCTGCTATGCAGCTACCTTCAATGCCCTGGTGACCCGGGACCCATATCAGGCTAATAGCAAACTGCTGGGCCATCTCGTGAAGAGATTTGCGGCATTTTGCTACGGTGGCCGAGTTTGATGTAATCGCATTAAGTGATTTGATCGCAGCTTGGCTATCACTGTAGATGTTTATATGGGTTGCCGAAAAGGCAACTGATTGGATGCAAATCAGAGCTTCCCAGATCGCTGTGACTTCCGCTTGGAAGACACTGCAGTGATCCGGGAGCCTGAAGGAGTGCCTTATGTTTAGTTGCTCGGAGTAGATACCTCCTCCTACTTTGTTGTCCATTTTGGAGCCATCCGTGAAGATTTGAATGGCTCCACCAGGACCCGAGTTCCCTCAAGCCAGCTATCACGGTGAGGGATATCTATTTCAAGGGAGTTTCAATAAACTCCATTGGAATGCAGTAGTCCGTTTTTTGTTGGGACGTTATTGTTGTCGTTTAGAATGGATGAGTGTCCCATATTTTGCGGTACCCATTGGTCGGAGTCTCTAAGACGAATCGCTGCCATGAGCGCCTGAGCCTTACCTACGAGGTCAGGACTCTGGAGGCACAGGACAGCGTTTAGAGAATCATTCGGAGTGGTGCGAGGTGCTCCACTGATGCAGAGTGCGGCAGTTCTTTGTACCTTGCCGAGCATTTTGGTGATGGACTTTTTTGATAGGGCCGGCCACACACCGTGACTCCGTAGAGTAGTATTGGTCTAACTATTGCTAGATATGTCCATTGGACTATACTTGGGTTAATGCCCCACCTTAGACCAATGGCCTTCTTGCAGGTGTAGAGAGCTATCGTAGCCTTCTTCACTCTTTCTTTGATGTTTAGGTTCCAGTTGAGCTTACTATCAATTACCAACCCCAGGTAACTAGCACTATCGCTATCTTGAAGGATAGCCTGCATTCGTTAAGCATTGAGGGTTAGGGGGGAATCTTGTATTTACTAGAAAATAATACAAGTTCCGTTTTTGAGGGATTTACTCCCAGACCGCGCGATTTTGTCCAGTCTGACAGTTTCGCGAGTTTTGCAGACATTAGGTCGCATAGTGTTTGAGGGAATTTTCCCGAGAATATTATGGCATCCGCGTATGACACCACTTTGCAGCCCCCCCCCATCCAGGTCACACAGAATCTTGTTGACTGCTATGTTCCATAGAAGGGGAGACAGAACCCCACCTTGCGGTGTGCCTCTGTTGACATACCTTGACTGAGTGGACGACCCTATCGACGACGTCACCGTCCTGCATATTAGCAATTGATCGATAAGCGTCGCCAAGTGATCGTCCACCTCCAGGCTCGTCAAACCTTCCATGATGGCTCTTGGTATGACATTGTTGAAGGCTCCCTCGATATCGAGAAAGGCAATTAGGGAATATTCCTTTGAATAAAGGGATTTTTCCACCGAAGTGATTACCTCGTGAGGTGCCGTTTCTGTGGATTTTCCATTCCTGTAGGCATGTTGTGCGTCTGAGAGAATCTTTGGATTTATCGTAGTCCTTAGATGTAGCCCGACTCGTCTCTCAAATGTCTTGAGGAGAAAGGACGACAGACTGATTGGTCTGAGTCCTTTGCGGTGGAGAGCGAGGCTTTTCCCGCTTTGGGAATAAAGACACTCTTTGCCTTAAGCCATGCGTTAGGAATTTTCCCTACTATGAGTATCTTGGAAAATATACTTTGAAGCCAGTTGGTTGCCATGTTTCCTGCCTTTTGTAGTTGGGCTGGGATAATCATGTCAGGGGCCTGGTGATTTAAACGGGTTGAAGCTGTTTACTGCCCAGCTGATGTTCCGTTTCGAGAGGATGTGTGCCATCGAGGTAACCGAGCCCACTATAGCTGAATGGGTCGGCTCCATGGTTGTACATCCGGGGAAGTGAGTTTCTAGTAAGTAAGATGTGTAGGGACTCCTCACTGGAGCTAGTCCACGTACCATCGTTACGTTTGAGGTATCCCACTGAGGTGGTAGTTTTTTTGAGAGGATCTTACGCAGCCTTGCTGCCTCCGATGTTTCCTCTATTTTTGAGCAAAATTTTTGCCACGAGGCCCTTTTGCCTTTCTTGTTTTTTTTTTTGTAGAGGGCTAGACTGTGCTTGTAGTCGTCCTAGTGTACCTCCTCGTTGGCGCTTTTGGCTTTGTTAAAGAGAGCCCCTGCTACTCTTACGTAGGATATCTATTTTTTTTGACCACCATGGGGGTTTCTTTTTCCCCCTCGGTTTTGGAGCGGGGCATGCTGCCTTGAATGACTTGTTGCATGCTTCCGTGAATGTGTCCACTAGACGATTTAAGTCATCTTGAGTGTCCGGGCACCGTGGTGCCGTGATGGGGAGCAATTCCTCCATTTTTTTAATATATCTATCCCAGTTGGCTTTCCTGGGTTTGATGATGATGAAATTGATGAAATCAATTCGTTTTGGGCACTCGAGCCTCATGATTGTCTCAATGTACCTGTGGTCAGAGAAGGAATGGTCCTCTAGGACTTTCCAGCTCTCGATTAAGTCTGACATTGCGTGAGACACTAGAGTGAGGTCAATGACCTCCTGTCGGTTCTTTATAATGAATGTGGGGTCGTTACCCCGATTACAAATAACCATATTAGAGTCAAGGATAAAGCTAAATAGTGACTCACCCCTCGCATTTGTGTCCGATCTCTCCCATTGTGTGTGGTGAGCGTTGGCATCGCAGCCTATTAAAAGGCCTATGTCCGAACTTTCGCTTTCGCTGGTTAGCGCGCGTATAAGTTCTCCTGGAGGATCGCTTTCCTCGTGCGCCATGTAGGACGACACCAACCTCAGCTGTGTTCCTTGCAGCTCTAGGCTAACTGCCGTGTTGTCGCCGTTGCTATAGTTATGGAGCAGAAAGATATTAAGGTGCTTTCTAGCAAGAATATAGGTGCGAATTTTACCTTCGGTTTGAGCAGCGATTAGTTTGTACTCCTTCGTCGCTAATCCACAGACCTTGTCACCAACTACCCAAGGCTCCTGGATTAGGACTACATCAGCTCCGCTCTCGTCCAAGCGGAGTATTAGGGCAGCAGCTGCTGCTTTACAGTGATGGAGATTGATTTGTAGTACCCGAAGGGACATCATCAGGTTTCTCCACCACTGTAATGTCGGCGTCAGTGTCGTCGACGATATCGTCGTCCTCCCGACACATGGCCTCAAAATCCTGCATCAGCATGGTATCAGAGGAGTAGCCGTCCAGGTCCGGCTCCAGCTCGCAGTCGGGTGCTTGATCTCCGAGGCAGCCTCCTGCTCGACTGGGTTGTCGACAGGACGCGCCTCGGCCGCTGCATCCGACTTGTACACCTTTATGGTGACTGAACTGAAGCCGAAGTTCAACTCTCCTCTAGCTGCCTCTATCGGGGCCAGCGACTCCTTATTGAGGACGACCACCGCTTGGTTCGTGGGGCCTGTCGTCCTTTCTACCTTCACTACCTTCCAGTCCGAGGACGGAAGGAGTGGGTTGCATCGCTGCAACATCTTGAGGATGCGGTCTGGCTCCTTGAAGGAGGCAGGCACCCACCTCTAGCCCTGGGTCTACTGGGCACCTCGCTCCAGTCTACAGCGACCAGCTTCGCCCCTGGGTAGACCTCTCCGACTTGTGCTACCGCTGCTTTTATAGAGCTGGACGGATCGCGCGTCTTCGCAGGCGATGATTTTAATGGTGCCCTGATACCATCCCATGTCTTTGCAGACTGGTGGGGGCCGGGCTCGGAATCCAGCAGCTCGAAGCAGCGGTCGGCCAGTGCCGCTTCCACCCACTTCCACTGGTTCCTGGGGATCCTCTCATCCGCACTGCCTTTGTCAAGGACGCCGATAAGCGTCCTCTCCTTGGCAATCTGCGCGAATGAGACATTCGGCAGCACTCTGGAGCGTTTCGAGCGGGCCCCGGTGTCTCCTGCGAGCGCTGCCTCTTAGGTTGTGTGGCCTCCTTCTTCGGCGCCTCCTTGCCGAAGTTGGGGAGCACCCTAGAAGCCCACTCAACCTTTTTGAGCCACTGGTCCGATGGGCTGGACGTCGTCGTTGCGCTCTGCCTACGGAGGATGTTTCCAGCACTCCGTCTTTCGGCATATGTGAATTTTTGTGCTAGAGCACTGGTCGATGGGGACTCGACCCCTGCCACTAGTGCCAGCGGGCAGAGCAGCCGCAGGAATGCATTGCCGCTCTGCCAAGGTGTTGGTTTTGGGGCCAATTCGCCACCCACCCCAGAACTGGGATGGGACCCCTTAGGGTTCGCCCCAGCGCTTGTCGCTAAGCAGGATTTGCCTGCTGTGTGTTGGGTTGGGCCAGGCCTTTGGGCCGCTGCCTTTCCCTGTGAGGGATTTCTCCCGGTTGGCATTTGGGGAGCGCCAAGCTCAGTTTTGTTTGTGTTTTGTTTTTCATCTTCCACTTTCATGCAAAGAAGGGGAAAGGTCCGTCCGGGCAGAGATTCGCGTTGCCCGGATAAGGCATACTTAGAACAGGGGCAGCCAAGTCCCTGAGCACACCGTTATCGACTGAGCTAAGATTTTTATACCGGGCCCCCAGCCAGGCTGACTCTCGGCACGGTCCGTATGACACACTTAGTCCAGCCCGGTGTGAGGTGAGTGTGGGGGTTGGGATATGGGTAGGTAGTGTGTAGGGAAGGGAAGTGTGTGAGCTACTTAAAGGAGGCGGCACCAAAAGCGCATCGTCAGTGTTGCTGCGTCGCGAACACCCGCTGGCTGTCCGGGACTGCTTATTTTCGGTACTCTCCCTCAGACTCAACTGAGTTGAATTTCTTTGGGATGCCCGCTTATTCACAGCTAACCTACCCAGTAGGCCGTTCGCTATCCGCAACCTGCGACCCGTCCGGTGGCCTCAGCTAGGCCCCCTCTGAGCCACCACAAAGCTCAATGAGTACCAGATACAGAAAACATAACAATTATTAAAATACTTATGTCTATTTTGGTCGAGTTTGTTGGGTTTTGGTTGGTTTTAATGTTATTGTTGCAGGGGAAACGGGCTACAACAAAGCATCGGCGGGCATAGGCTTCGCACACAAACAAAGTATACAATGTATACAGTGCATTGGAATGTATACCGGCCGACTCTGCCGTCACCCCCTAAGCGTAGTGGCTATCCATGCTTGAGGTTATGGATTCTTGTTGTTTTTGTCGTTGCTTCTTCTACTACAGCTGCTATAAGTGGCTGCAACTGATGGCACTGGTCCGGCCATCAGGCAGGAATCAACACGACACAGTTTGGATATTTTGCATATCGAGCGACTCAGGTCCGGCCGCCAGTAATTGGAATATGTGTGCGTGTGTGTTGAAGGTGTTGCTGGTGTAGTAGGTGTGTAGCAGCTGTGACGACTTTTTGGTATGGTCGTTGATTGTGGTTGCAAACAAGTGGCTCTGGTCCGGCCACCAGTTGCAAAACTTTTACAACAACCAAATATTTAGGTATAGGTTTAGCGACACGGGTCCGGCCGCCAGTCATAAGTGGGTGGGAGTGTGTCCTGGGTTCTTTGTTAATCTAACTGTGCGACAGTGGTCCGGCCGCCAGTTGGTTGTATGGCCTTGTAGGCGCAATAACAGCTAATGGCTCTGGTCCGGCCATCAGCTGAGATTTGATCCAGCGACACGGGTCCGGCCGCCAATGATGGTAGTAGGATAGTAGTGGGTGGGCGCGTGTGCATGTGTAGCTGCGTCCGTGAATGCGCCATGGCGGTCGTGTGTGTGTGTGTGTGTACTGGTCGTAGTGGGTGGGGACTGCCATAGCTGTGGCAAGACCCCAAATGGTCACAAACACAGACACGAACACACACAGGTACATCCCAAACAGCTCTCACTCGGAGCGGCTCTGGTCCGGCCGCCAATTGACTGCATTTAATAACGCTCTTCTTTACTTCCAGATCGTCACCAATGACGCTGTTCCGGCCACCAGGTGCAGGCAGAGGGAGACAATCGGCAAGGAGCACAAATGACTCGGGCGACACGGGTCCGGCCGCCAGTGATGGGTGAGTGTGTATGTGCGTGATTTAGCTTTTGTCAAATGTGTCTCCCATTGTCGTTTCAGGTGTGAGGTGAGTGACTGGCTGAATCGTTGAGGCCTGTTATGCATTTTGGAAGACCTCACAAATGATGACACGGTCATCGACACACCGACTCTTTTCAGGATTCTCACGGCAACTCTGGTCCGGCTGCAGATAATTTAAACGACCTTTAATCAGCTTTAATCAGTTTTTCGTAAATTGTGTGTTTTGTTTTGTATTTTGATTGGTGGTGTAGGTGTGTCTCTACATTCATGTGTGCGTCGGACAGAACCAGTGAGGTTTTTTGCAATTTTGGAAGACCTCACAATTGCCGACACAGACACTGACAAGGACACACAGACACATTTCGGCTCTCTCAGCGACTCTGGTCCAGCCGCAAATAATTTTATCCATTTTAATCAACTTTGTCAGTTTTTCATTAGTTGTGATTTTTATGTTTTGTCTTTTCAGGTGTGTGAGAACTGGCTGGCTGCAGCATCGAACAGGATGCAGAATCCAATCGTCAATTAGTGGTGAATATGTGCAGATTGTATGTGTATTTTGGATATTAATTTTGCTCTTATTTATTCCAGGTAAAATCAATTTTATTATTAGATTTTTGTATTAATTGTGATTTTTATGTTTTGTCTTTTCAGGTGTGTGAGGACCAGCTGGCTGCAACAGCAATCGGGATGCAGTGAAGGCGGACCGGGAATCCAGCCGTCCATTAATAGATGAGTATTTATTATAATTTTTGGTGAATTTGATTTGTGATTTTAACGTTTGTTTTTTCCAAGTGACACTGATGAGTCCACCTCAGTCCGCAGATGCGCAGGGAAAGAGGAACAGACAACAAAAGATCGTCCGCCAGTATTGGGTGAGTGTGTGTACGTGTTTGTATATTGGTCGTGTAAGTGTGTTCATGTGTGCGTCGGGCGGAACCAATGAGGCTTTGCAATTTTGGAAGACCTCACACTTGCCGACACGGGCACTGACAAGGACACACATACACGTATCAGCAATCTCACGGCGACTCTGGCCCGGCCGCAGACTATTTGATCGGCTTTTGATCAACTTTATTATTTTTTTTTTTTTTGTATTTATTGTGGTTTTTTTTGCTAGTATTTTCAGGTGTGTGAGGACTGGCTGGCTGCAAAACGAAAGGGATGCATTGAGGGATCCCACTGCTCGACTATCCCCTCTCACTGTGCTAAAGAGCGAGCGGAGGTTGGCAGTGCTTAAGGAGGGCCGGAAAACCAGCCGTCGATTATTGAGTGAGTATATGGAAATTGGATGTGTGTATTTGGTTCTTAATTTTTGCTCTTATTAATTTCAGATGTCACACTGCTGATGCTGTTCCGGCCACCAAAACGTAGGCAAAAAGCAGCAGCACAGCTATCTGTAGATTGGATAGCAAAGCAGAGAATTGGCCTGTGGTTTCGTGTTTTTATACCCGTACTCGAAGAGTAATAGGGTATATTGTATTTGTGGTAATAGTGGATGTGTTGAAACACACAGAAGGAGGCGTTTCCGAACCCATAAAGTATATATATTCTTGATCAGCATCAATAGCCGAGTCGATATAGCCATGTCTGTCCGTCCGTCTGTCCGTCTGTCCGTCCGTCTTGTTTTTCACTCATTGCACGAAGGCTATTAGAGCTAGACCAATCAAATTTTTTTTCCAGACTGATGTGATATCTCACTCCTAGAAAAGTGTTTCAAAATTTCGCCCCGCCCACTTGCGCCCCCACAAAGGGCGCACATCTGTGGCGTCCACAATTTTAAAGATAGCAGAAAACGAAAAATGCAGAATCATAGAGACAGCCTATATCTATCAGAACCCCAAATCTGAATCGGATTGCATCATTAATATAGCCACAATAGAGGCAAATGTACGAAAAAACTTCGCTCCCTCTCTTTCGCACTCACACAAAATCGAGTCGATTTGGATTTGTTGTATTTTGTGTCGCCTGGATCTCAGAGACTATAAGAGATAGAGCAACCAAACTTTTGGCCAAGACTCCTGTGATACCAAACCTGAACAAGTGTATTTCAAAAATTTCGCCCCGCCCCCTTCCGCCCCCACAAAAGACGAAAATCCACAATATTGAAGATAGCAAAAACTAAAAATGCAGTATTGTAGAGAATGACCATATCTACCAGATTCCCGAATTTGGTCCAGATCGGATCATTATTATAGCCACAATGATGAAATGAATTTTCAGCAGCAATGCCCCACCTCCTCTTGCGCCGTAAGTCAATTATTGGGGTTGATTGTTGCTGCAGCTTTTCTCACACGCACACTCACGCTCAAACATGCTGCCTCGTGCAGTGTACGTGTGTTGTTGTGAGAACTGATGTAGATGATGTAGATGTCGATGACAGAAAAAAAAAAAAATGTAAAATGTAAAAACTGATAAAACATTTTAAAATTCCACATAAATCACATGTGTACTGACTGAGTACGGGTATAAAAAGTAGAGTCGCGTTCGAAGCGACTCCGTACGTTCTTTTTCGTTTTTTCGTTGTTGTTGTTGCTGTTCAAAAATGTTCGCCTCGGCCCCTGCCTGAGCCTCTGCAAAAAATCAAATGGAAACGTGAAAAGCACTCAAAATACTCAAGATAAAGTGTTTTAATTTGTTTGCTACTCATAAAAAAAAAATGATCCAAAAAGTGAATTGGAAAGCTTGTTTAAATTAATCCAAAAATTATTAATGCAAGCGAATATCCGTATTAGTTTTGGGGCTTCAGTTGATATCTAGATGTAGATAAGGCCTTTTGGGCTTCAGTTGACATCTAGATGTAGATAAGGCCTTGTAGATTGCAGTAATGATTTGATTTGATTTATATATTTTATTGGCTGTCTTTTAATCTGCAAAGGAAAACCCTTTGTGGTCATACGGATTTCCCTCACTCATTTTCCTCTCGTTAAAAACTCATACGATCCAGTAGTATCTTTCTAGCTATCTTCATCTGTGGGTTCCTTCCGTTCATTATCATTATGTATTGCTCCTAAGCGAACGCATAATAACTCGTAAATATACAACCTTTTTTTATACCCGTACTCGAATTTAAAAGGGTATATTGTATTTGTGCTAAAAAGTGGATGTGTGTAACATAGAGAAGGAGTAATTTCCGACCATATAAAGTATATATATTCTTGATCAGCATCAATAGCCGAGTCGATATAGCCCTGTCTGTCCGTCCGTCTGTCCGTCCGTCCGTCCGTCCGTCCGTCCGTCCGTCCGTCCGTCCGTCTTGTTTGTCGCCCATTGCTCAAAAGGCTATTAGAGCTAGAGCAATCAAACTTTTTATCCAGTCTGATGTGATATCTCACTCCTAGAAAAGTGTTTCAAAATTTCGCCCCGCCCACTTCCGCCCCCACAAAGGGCGCACATCTGTGGCGTCCACAATTTTGAAGATAGCAGAAAACGGAAAATGCAGAATCATAGAGAAAGACCATATCTATGTGGGGCCCAAATCTGAATCGGATCGGATCATTAATATAGCCACAATAGACAAAAACATACGCAAAAACTTCGCTCCATCCCTTTCGCACTCACACAAAATCGAGTCGATTTGATTTTTTTGTATTTTGTGTCGCCTGGATCTCAGAGACTATAAGAGCTAGAGCAACCAAACTTTTGGCCAAGACTCCTGTGATACCAAACCTGAACAAGTGTATTTCAAAATTTCGCCCCGCCCCTTTCCGCCCCCACAAAAGACGAAAATCCACAATTTTTAAGATAGAAAAAAACCAAAAATGCAGTATTGTAGAAATTGACCATAGCTACCAGATTCCTGAGTTTGGTTCAGATCGGATCATTATTGTAGCCACAATGATCAAATGAATTTTCAGAAGCAATTCCCCCCCACTCCTGCAACATAAGTCATTTATTGGGGTTGATTGTGGCTGCAGATTCTCTCACACACACACTCACGCTCAAACATGCTGCCTCGTGCAGTGTACGTGTGTTGTTGTGAGAACTGATGTAGACGATGTAGATGTAGATGTCGATGACAGATGTAGCAAAAAATGTAAAATGTAAAAACTGATAAAACATTTTAAAATTCCACATAAATCACTGAGTACGGGTATAAAAGTAGAGTCGCGTTCGAAGCGACTCCGTACGTTCTCTCTCGTTTCTTCTTGGTTTTGGGATCTATAGTATAATATATAATCATATATCTGTATGAATAGTTTCTCTTATTTTTCCGTCCCAATGTTGGGTTCCTTAGAGACTAGCCCTTGTACCTCCCAGTCGACAGATTTAATGAAATATTAGAACATATTAAATTGGAAGCCAAAGATTATTCGCTAATTTAACAGAACTGGTCTCAACATGGTCTTAAGAAATACTAATTCTATAAACAGTGCAGTGTTTGCCTTTTACAGGTAGCTGCATTCTGCAATTATGGAATGTAATTAGTAAATGATCTTCAATGCGTAAGTTGTGGGCCGGTTCCATCAATTCTATTCTCTTCTCCATAAATTCTCAAGAATAAAATAAGTTAATAAACTACCCCTGTTACTCTTCCTCATTATGATATCGTGTGTTCATTGTGTCTGTAGTTGTATCTCTCATTTTGTGTTGTTTATTAGTAACAGAAGTTATAAGAATTTCTATAAAATAGTAATGAGATGTTTTGGATTTCGAGTTTATGATTTTGTAGCTTCTACCTACGTTACATCCAGAAGGTGGACCATATCCTCCAAGAGGCCGTGGGACGGTGCCATCACTAGCTGGTAGTACAATCCCTTTTAAGTGTGTTGATGGTTTAAAATTGAGACTTCAAAATATGCCAAAATTTTGTGAAAGTGTAAAATTTGAATTATTTGTGTTCGAGACTATCCCCGGCAATAAAGTGATTTTTTCCCATTGAAGTCCCTGGCCTGCTACGAGTATTTCCAAATAGATCCTGCACACAGCCAAGGCTTTTTTGATCAGAGCGAAAGCAAAAAATGTGTTACGATCCGACTGACGTTACGTTACCCTGCCTATCGCTCCCAGCTAGCTTTTGGGGAAGTCAGGGGTGTTTTCGACCCAGTAGGCAGGGGACGGACTTAACAAAAAACGAGAAAGAACGTACGGAGTCGCTTCGAACGCGACTCTACTTTTATACCCGTACTCAGTCAGTACACATGTGATTTATGTGGAATTTTTAAAATGTTTTATAATTTTTTACATTTTACATTTTTTTTTGCTACATCTGTCATCGACATCTACATCTACATCATCTACATCAGTTCTCACAACAACACACGTACACTGCACGAGGCAGCATGTTTGAGCGTGAGTGTGTGTGTGAGAGAATCTGAAGCCACAATCAACCCCAATAAATGACTTATGTTGCAGGAGTGTGGGGAAATGCTTCTGAAAATTCATTTGATCATTGTGGCTACAATAATGATCCGATCTGAACCAAATTCGGGAATCTGGTAGATATGATCATTTCCTATGATACTGCATTTTGGTTTTCTATCTTCAAAATTGTGGATTTTCGTCTTTTTGTGGGGGCGGAAGATATTTTTGAAAATAAAATTTTGAAATACACTTGTTCAGGTTTGGTATCACAGGAGTCTTGGCCAAAAGTTTGGTTGCTCTAGCTCTTATAGTCTCTGAGATCCAGGCGACACAAAATACAAAAATCAAATCGACTCGATTTTGATTGAATTGAAAGGGATGGAGCGAAGTTTTTTGCGTATTTTTTTGTCTATTGTGGCTATATTAATGATCCGATCCGATTCAGATTTGGGCCCCTGATAGATATAGGCTGTCTCTATGATTCTGCATTTTTCGTTTTCTGCTATCTTTAAAATTGTGGACGCCACAGATGTGCGCCCTTTTGGGGGCGCAAGTGGGCGGGGAGGCGAAATTTGAAAACACTTTTCTAGGAGTGAGATATCACATCAGTCTGAAAAAAATTTGATTGGTCTAGCTCTAATAGCCTTCGTGCAATGAGTGAAAAACAAGACGGACGGACAGACGGACAGACGGACAGACGGACGGACAACATGGCTATATCGACTCGGCTATTGATGCTGATCAAGAATATATATACTTTATGGGGTCGGAAACGCCTCCTTCTGTGTGTTACGCACATCCACTTTTTACCACAAATACAATATACCCTATTACTCTTCGAGTACGGGTATAATTATAACATTCAAAAAAGGAAAAATATATTGGACAAAACTGACATTTTAATACTTGTCCTTGTTGGCACTTTCTTAAGCGGGGTTAGTCGATGTTTTTGACCCTAGCGAGTCCCTCCATACCATGAGCGTTTCGCTTGGAACGCTCCCAAAAAACACTGGTTCTCCTCTTTCTCTACTCCATCCTGGTATTTATTCTATTTAGGTAAATTTCATTATACCCGTACTCGAAGAGTAATAGGGTATATTGTATTAGTGGTAAAAGTGGATGTGTGTAACACACAGAAGGAGGCGTTTCCGACCCCATAAAGTATATATATTCTTGATCAGCATCAATAGCCGAGTCGATATAGCCATGTCTGTCCGTCCGTCTGTCCGTCTGTCCGTCTGTCCGTCCGTCTTGTTTTTCACTCATTGCTCGAAGGCTATTAGAGCTAGACCAATGTTTTTTTTTTTTTTCCAGACTGATGTGATATCTCACTCCTAGAAAAGTGTTTCAAAATTTCGCCCCGCCCACTTCCGCCCCCACAAAGGGCGCACATCTGTGGCGTCCACAATTTTGAAGATAGCAGAAAACGAAAAATGCAGAATCATAGAGACAGCCCATATCTATCAGGGGCCCAAATCTGAATCGGATCGGATCATTAATATAGCCACAATAGAGAAAAACATACGCAAAAAAACTTCGCTCCATCCCTTTCGCACTCACACAAAAATCGAGACGATTTGGTTTTGTATTTTGTGTCGCCTGGATCTCAGAGACTATAAGAGCTAGAGCAACCAAACTTTTGGCCAAGACTCCTGTGATACCAAACCTGAACAAGTGTATTTCAAAATTTAGCCACGCCCCCTTCCGCCCCCCCAAAAAACGAAAATCCACAATTCTGAGGATAGAAAAAAAATAAAAATGCAGTTTTGTAGAGAATGACCATATCTACCAGATTTTGAATTTGTTCAGATCGGATCAATATTGTAGCCACAATGATCAAATGAATTTTCAGCTACGAGCTGCCCCCTTCCACTTGCGCCGTAAGTCATTTATTGGGGTTGATTGTGGCTGCAGATTCTCTCACACACACACTCACGCTCAAACATGCTTCCTCGTGCAGTGTACGTGTGTTGTTGTGAGAACTGATGTAGATGATGTAGATGTAGATGTCGATGACAGATGTAGCAAAAAAATGTAAAATGTAAAAATTATAAAACATTTTAAAATTCCACATAAATCACATGTGTACTGACTGAGTACGGGTAAAAAAGTAGAGTCGCGTTCGAAGCGACTCCGTACGTTCTTTCTCGTTTATTTTTATGTTTTGAGGGATTTATTTGTTCTATCAGTGTAATGTATATTTGTGTAAAATTTTTGATTTTTTTGAAATTAAAAGTGAGTGCATCGAGAAAGTGGAAGTGTGTGTTATTAATTGTGATAATTAATATATTTCGTTGTTGGAGAGCAGCTGGCTGAGCTGATATTTCAATCTGTGACGGTGGTCGTCATCGTCGTCGTCATCATCAGACTCATCAACCCACATGTCCTGATCATCGAGATCATCTACGTCTTCTTCATTGGTCTCGTTTTGAATGGCATTCTTTGGATTTGGGTTTTTCCCGGTTTGGTTTTGGCAGCGAGAGCTGCTGGTGGGCGATTTGATGATGGCCTCTGTGTTTGTGGCCTCTCTTCGGTCATTTCCTTGGGTGTTTCTGTTGGAGCCGCTGCCGCGACTGTCGCTGTTGTATCTGGTGCAGTTGCTGTTGCTGCTGATTGCGATTTTATTAGTGATGTGAGCATGGCGGTAAGTTCCTCGATTTCGGCTTCCAGCTTTGATATATTCTGAACACACACACACACACTCTCCCCTTCAAGTGCGGCTGTGTTTTCATGCGAGCTCCGAGTTTTCGACGCAAAGAATTCGTACCACACCTGGAAAGCAGAAGGAGAACGGGTTAGAGCAGCGCACTGTTGCGACGGTACGTAGTGCGCATTGTGGCTGATCTTGCCGACGTCCCGCCTGGTGGCAAGGGAACAAACAGTTGTGGGGAAAACCTCTGTTTTGGCGCCTTCCGGTGTCGCGTTATTTGAAAACAGAAACAATTTTCACTCATGCTGATTGTTTTGACAATCACAATATTGCTTATTTGCTTATATTCATATATATGTGCGCATGCGTGAAGGACAGATATATGGACATGGACATGGACAGACAGACACTCTGCGCGGCACTCGGGCACACAAGTCACGACGACGAGAGGAGAGGCCAACGATGCTGACGCTGACGACCCGTATCCCTACACACTCCACGAACGACTCTTCGCCCATGGTCAGCGATCAATTCTCAAACTGACCTATGGGCTAAAAATCGCTCAAGGAGAGGAGAGACGGGTCTAGAAAGTTGAGAGAGAGTCAAGAGTTAAGAAGAGAGAAAAATCCCACACACACAACTACAGCAAAGATCGAGCATAGCAATTTGGAGATTATTGATGCTGTGGCTTGTTCAAGCACCAGGTCCGCTACCGCAATTTACGATATCAATTCTAGTAGGAGCAAAAGAAGAGAGAGAGAGAGAGAGTTAGGGAGAGAGTAGGACTAGATTTGATACCGAAAACACGCCAACGAACCTGGTGCCAGCATCTGAGCAGTAGGGCCCGCGGTACGATTTATGAATATCGTACCACTTTATTTTTGCGGCTTATGGGCCTTCCTTTTCCCCCTCTTGCCCTAATAGCCGACCGCTGTTTAACGAGCGGACGACACTATGCACTAGTGCATAGGGAGCGGGCAATATTTGGGGACGTTATTGGCTTGATAAAGGCTGGCAGAAGAGATTTTTTTTTGTTCGAGCCCCAAAAGATGATGCTCGATTTATCTAATTTTGGGGCCCTGGAATAGTATTGAGAGTGGCAGACTGATTGATTGAAATTATGTTGGGTTTTTCAGGCTGGGTGTATTTTGGCCTCTTGAATCAATCAAGAGGCACGGCTTAGCAAGGGGGAGAAATGAGAAAAGGAATAAGTACAAAAGTACGGAAATGGATGTTGAGAGGTTGAAAAAAAATCAAACCCGCCAATCAGTCTGCAGCTAAAACAAAAAACAAATGTATATGCACTCAAGTGCACATGTAGTGACGTCATTTAAGATAAATAAATATCGCACGGCTGCATTGCCGACGAGTTGTGACGGAGAACAACAAGAAATGGCTGGACAAACAAAATAAATTTAAATTTGAAAATTTTATAGCACAATAAAAAGCATTTTGTTGCCCAGCATTATTGATGGGGGTTTTGGTGGGTTAATGTGATGGTAGTGGGACCGTAGCAAAAAAATTTTTTTTCAGTGAAGTGCCTATCGGGTCTATCGAAGAAACTGATAGATACAAATTGTCAATATAACATAATGGTCCCATTCGATCCGGCTAATAAAAGAGAAAAATATAAGCGGAAAAAGTGTAAATAATAATAGGTGAAATATAGGAAAAGAAGAGTACTAAATATAAGGGAAAAAAATGTACAAGTGTTAAAATACAAGAAAAAGGATAAACAAGTAAACTGAATACACAGAGAAGACAAAAGTGACAAAAAATTAATTACATTTACAATATTACAGAAAACATAACAATTATTAAAATACTCATGTCTATTTTTTTGTATGTGTATGTCGAGTATGTTGATTATGGTCATATTTTTGCAGGGGAAACGGGCTACATCGGCATCGGGGCATAGGCTTCTCACAAAAACAAAGTATACAATGTATACAGTGCATTGGAATGTATACCGGCCGACTCTGCCGTCACCCCCTAAGCGTAGTTGCTATCCATGCTTGAGGTTATGGATTCTTGTTGTTGTTGTCGTTGCTTCTTCTACTACAGCTGCTATAAGTGGCTGCAACTGATGGCACTGGTCCGGCCATCAGGCAGGGATCAACACAACACAGTTAGGATATTTTGCTTATCAGGCGACTCAGGTCCGGCCGCCAGTAATTGGCATATGTGTGCGTGTGTGTTGAAGGTGTTGTTGGTGTAGTAGGTGTGTAGCAGCAGTGACGACTTTTGGTATGGTCGTTGATTGTGGTTGCAAACAAATGGCTCTGGTCCGGCCACCAGTTGCAAAACTTTTACAACAACCAAATATTTAGGTATAGGTTTAGCGACACGGGTCCGGCCGCCAGTCATAAGTGGGGGGGAGTGTGTCCTGGGTTCTTTGTTAATCTAACTGTGCGACACTGGTCCGGCCGCCAGTTGGTTGTATGGCCTTGTAGGCGCAATAACAGCTAATGGCTCTGGTCCGGCCATCAGCTGACGTTTGGTCAAGCGACACGGGTCAAGCGACTGTGGCAAGACCCCAAATGGCCACAGACACGAACACACACCGACACATCCCAAACAGCTTTCGGAGCGGCTCTGGTCCGGCCGCCAATTGACTGCATTTAATAACGCTCTTTGCTTCCAGATCATCACCAATGACGCTGTTCCGGCCACCAGGTGCAGGCAGAGGGAGATAATCGGCAAGGAGCGCAAATGACTCGGGCGACACCGTTGCCCGGCTGCATCGTTGAGGCCTGTTGTGCATTTTGGAAGACCTCACAAATGATGACACGGTCGCAGGCAAGGGCTCACCGACTCTTTTCAGAATTCTCGCGGCAACTCTGGTCCGGCAGCAGGTAATTTCATCGACCTTTAATCAGCTTTTATCAGTTTTTCGTTAATTGTGTGTTTTTTGTTTTGTATTTTGATTGGTGATGTGAGTGTGTCTCTACATTCATGTGTGTGTCGGACAGAACCAGTGAGACTTGCAATTTTGGAAGACCTCACACATTTCGGCACTCTCTCAGCGACTCTGGTCCAGCCGCAAATAATTTTATCCATTTTTAATCAACTTTGTCAGTTTTTTTTCATTAATTGTGATTTTTATGTTTTGTCTTTTCAGGTGTGTGAGAGCTGGCTGGCTGCAGCAGCGAACGGGATGCGGAATCCAATCGTCGAATTAGTGGGTGAGTATATGCAGATTGTATTATTGCTTGCTCTTATTTATTCCAGGTAAAATCAATGTTATTATTAGTTTTTTTGTATTAATTGTGATTTTTATGTTTTGTCGTTTCAGGTGTGTGAGGACCAGCTGGCTGCAACAGCAATCGGGATGCAGTGAAGGCGGACCGGGAATCCAGCCGTCCATTAATAAATGAGTATTTATGAAAGTTTTTGGTGAATTTGATTCGTGATTTTGGCGTTTGTTTATTCCAGGTGACACTGATGAGTCCTCCTCAGTCCTCAGGTGCGCAGGGAAAGAGGATCAAGCAACCGAGCATTGTCCACCAATATTGGGTGAGTGTGTGTTCGTGTTTGTGTATTGGTCGTGTAAGTGTGTTCATGTGTATGACGGGCAGAACCAATGAGGTTCAAATTGCAATTTTGGAAGACCTCACAATTTCCGACACAGACACTGACAAGGACACACAGACACTTTTCGGCACTTCGCAGCGACTCTGGTCCAGCCGCAAATAATTGTATCCATTTTTAATCAACTTTGTTTTTTTTTTTTCATTATTTGTGATTTTTATGTTTTGTCTTTTTCAGGTGTGTGAGAGCTGGCTGGCTGCAGCAGCGAACGGGATGCGGGATCCAATCGTCGAATTAGTGGGTGAATATATGCAGATTGTATGTGTATTTTGGTTCTTAATTTTGCTCTTATTTATTCCAGGTAAAATCAATTTTATTATTAGATTTTTGTATTAATTGAGATTTTTATGTTTTGTGTTTTCAGCAATTTGCAACAGCAGGCGGACCGGGAATCCAGCCGTCCATTAATAGATGAGTATTTATTATAATTTTTGGTGAATTTGATTTGTGATTTGGCGTTTGTTTATTCCAGGTGACACTGATGAGTCCACCTCAGTCCGCAGATGCGCAGGGAAAGAGGAACAGACAACAAAGGAACGTCCGCCAGTATTGGGTGAGTGTGTGTACGTGTTTGTATATTGGTCGTGTAAGTGTGTTCATGTGTGCGTCGGGCGGAACCAATGAGACTTGCAATTTTGGAAGACCTCACACTTGCCGACACGGACACTGACAAGGACACACAGACACGTATCAGCACTCTCACGGCGACTCTGGTCCGGCCGCAGATTATTTGATCGGCTTTTGATCAACTTTATTAATTTTTTTTTTTTTGTATTTCTTGTGTTTTTTTTGCTAGTATTTTCAGGTGTGTGAAGACTGGCTGGCTGCAAAACGAAAGGGATGCATTGAGGGATCCCACTGCTCGACTCTCCCCTCTCACTGTGCAAAAGCGAGCGGAGGTTGGCATTAAGGAGGGCCGGAAAACCAGCCGTCGATTATTGAGTGAGTATATGGAAATTGGATGTGTGTATTTGGTTCTTAATTTTTGCTCTTATTAATTTCAGATGTCACACTGCTGATGCTGTTCCGGCCACCAAAACGTAGGCAAAAAGCAGCAGCACAGCTATCTGTAGATTGGATAGCAAAGCAGAGAATTGGCCTGTAGTTTCGTGTTTTTTTTATTTTTATGTTTTGAGGGATTTATTTGTTCTATCAGTGTAATGTATATTTGTGTAAAATTTTTGATTTTTTGAAATTAAAAGTGAGTGCATCGAGAAAGTGGAAGTGTGTGTTATTAATTGTGGTAATTAATATATTTCGTTGTTGGAGAGCAGCTGGCTGAGCTGATATTTAAATTTGACGGTGGTCGTCATCGTCGTCGTCATCATCAGACTCATCAACCCACATGTCCTGATCATCGAGATCATCTACGTCTTCTTCATTGGTCTCGTTTTGAATGGCATTCTTTGGATTTGGGTTTTTTCCCGGTTTGGTTTTGGCAGCGAGAGCTGCTGGTGGGCGATTTGATGATGGCCTCTGTGTTTGTGGCCCTCTTCTGTGTTTTGTTGGAGCGCTGCCGCGACTGTCGCTGTTGTATCTGGTGCAGTTGCTGTTGCTCCTGATTGCGATTTTATTAGTGGTGTGAGCATGGCGGTAAGTTCCTCGATTTTGGCTTCCAGCTTTGATATCTTCTGAACACACACACACACACACACAAACAGTTGTCGTTTTTATTTCTTTTGACTTTTATTTTCCCCGAAAAACGAGAATTATTGGCTTGGGTTTTGGTTTTTTGGTTTATTAATTAAAAACGCGTTTAGTTGCTCTTCAAATGTGGGGGAAAATGTTTATTCCGGTGCTCAAGTATTTGAATTAGATTTTATACATTCACAATTCACAATATTGCTTATTTGCTTTATATACGTATATGTGCGCATGCGTGCAGGACAGATCTATGGACATGGACATGGACAGACAGACACTCTGCGCGGCACTCGGGCACACAAGTCACGACGACGAGGGGAGAGGCCAACGATGCTGACGCTGACGACCCGTCTCCCTACACACTCCACGAACGACTCTTCGCCCATGGTCAGCGATCAATTCTCAAACTGACCTATGGGCTAAAAAATCGCTCAAGGAGAGGAGAGACGGGTCTAGAAAGTTGAGAGAGAGTCAAGAGTTAGAGAAGAGAAAAAATCACACACACACAACTACAGCAAAGATCGAGCATAGCAATTTGGAGATTATTGATGCTGTGGCTTGTTTAAGCACCAGGTCCGCTACCGCAATTTACGATATCAAGTCTAGTAGGAGCAAAAGAAGAGAGAGAGAGAGAGAGTTAGAGGAGAGAGTAGGACTAGACTTGATACCGAAAACACGCCAACGAACCTGGTGCCAGCATCTGAGCAGTAGGGCCCGCGGGTACGATTTATGAATATCGTACCACTTTATTTTTTGCGGCTTATGGGCCTTCCTTCCCCCCTCTTGACCTAATAGCCGTCCGCTGTTTAACGAGCGGACGACACTATGCACTAGTGCATAGGGAGCGGGCAATATTTGGGGGACGTTATTGGCTTGATAAAGGCTGGCAGAAGAAGAGAGCTTTTTTTGTTAGAGCCCCAAAAGATGATGCTCGATTCATCTAATTTTGGGGCCCTGGAATAGTATTGAGAGTGGCAGACTGATTGATTGAAATTATGTTGGGTTTTTCAGGCTGGGTGTATTTTGGCCTCTTGAATCAATCAAGAGGCACGGCTTAGCAAGGGGGGAGAAATGAGAAAAGGGATAAGTACAAAAGTACGGAAATGGATGTTGAGAGATTGAAAAAAAATACCCGCCAATCAGTCTGCAGCTAAAAACAAAAAAACAAATATACATATATGCACTCAAGTGCACATGTAGTGACGTCATTTAAGATATATAAATATCGCACGGCTGCATTGCCGGCGAGTTATGACGGAGAACAACAAGAAACGGCTGGGCAAACAAAATAAATTTAAATTGGAAATTTTATAGCACAATAAAAAAGCATTTTGTTGCCCAGCATTATTGATGGGGGTTTTAGTGGGTTAATGTGGTGGTAGTGGGACCGTAGCAAAAATTTTTTTGTTTTTTTTCCAGTGAAGTGCCTATTGGGTCTATCGAAGAAACTGATAGATTCACATTGTCAATATAATATAATGGTCCTATTTGATCCGGTTAATGAAAGAGAAAAAGATAAGTGAAAAAAGTGTAAATAATAGAAAGGTGAAATATCGGAAAGAAGAGTACTATTGTGAGGAGGAAAAACGGGGAAATGTACAAGTGAAAAAAAAGATGAGACAAAGAGAAAAAACATAAACAAGAACTTCACAACAACTGCATGCACAGAAGAGACAAAAGTGACAAAAATTAATTACATTTACAATATTACAGAAAACATAACAATTATTAAAATACTTATGTCCATTTTGGTCGAGTTTGTTGGGTTTTGGTTGGTTTTAATGTTATTGTTGCAGGGGAAACGGGCTACAACAAAGCATCGGCGGGCATAGGCTTCTCACAAAAACAAAGTATACAATGTATACAGTGCATTGGAATGGCCGACTGGGAACCGGCCGACTCTGCCGTCACCCCCTAAGCGTAGTGGCTATCCATGCTTGAGGTTATTGATTCTTGTTGTTGTTGTCGTTGCTTCTTCTACTACAGCTGCTATAAGTGGCTGCAACTGATGGCACTGGTCCGGCCATCAGGCAGGAATCAACACGACACAGTTTGGATATTTTGCATATCGAGCGACTCAGGTCCTCAGGCCACCAGTAATTGGAATATGTGTGCGTGTGTGTTGAAGGTGTTGTTGGTGTAGTAGGTGTGTAGCAGCAGTGACGACTTTTGGTATGGTCGTTGATTGTGGTTGCAAACAAGTGGCTCTGGTCCGGCCACCAGTTGCAAAACTTTTACAACAACCAAATATTTAGGTATAGGTTTAGCGACACGGGTCCGGCCGCCAATGATGGTAGTAGGATAGTAGTGGGTGGGCGCGTGTGCTTCTGTAGCTGCGTCCGTGAATGCGCCATGGCGGTCGTGTGTGTGTGTGTGTGTTTTTTTTTCCATGGATACGCCATGGGGAGTGGAAATCTTCCTGAAGATACCAATGGCCCGTGCCATTGGCATGCACGATTCCTTGCTCAAGTCAAGGCCTACGTACTAAAACCACCCCCACACAACAAACACACCTCCACCCCCGCGGGATCACCGTTAGGTATTGCTTCGCGGGGAGGGGGGGCCTATTTAGGCCGCTACGTGACGCTCTTTTTCGCATCGTCTCAGGTCATCCTGGATGCGCTTAATGAGACGGTACACATATGTACATACTATTTTCGTCCGATGCTGTTGTGAACTCTAAAAGCGACTCCGGCGGGGGAACACTTCCCGTCCATGCTGCGTATCTGCTACAGCTGTAGAGGACATGCTCCGGATCTTCGACTGCGGTTGGGCACGTAGGGCAGTAGGGGCTCGTATCGTGCTTGTACTTAAACAGATACCCGCGATATCCACCGTGTCCTGTAAGGAACTGGGTAGTGTGGTAGTCCACCATGCCTCTGCTACTGTCGGTCCCTCCCCTGACCTTGCCGATCAGTTTGTGCGTCCATCCCTTTGCTGCTCTGGTTCCACCTTTCCTGCCATGTTTCTACGGAGCGTTGTCTTTCTCCGCTTTGGATGTGTGTGTGTGTGTTTTTTTTTTTTTTTCATGGATACGCCATGGGGGTGGAAATCTTTCCTGAAGATACCAATGGCCCGTGCCATTGGCATGCACGATTCCTTGCTCAAGTCAAGGCCTACGTACTAAAACCACCCCCACACAACAAACACACCTCCACCCCCGCGGGATCACCGTTAGGTATTGCTTCGCGGGGGGGGGCCTATTCTAGGCCGCTACGTGACGCTCTTTTTCGCATCGTCTCAGGTCATCCTGGATGCGCTTAATGAGACGGTACACATACATACTATTTTCGTCCGATGCTGTTGTGAACTCTAAGAGCGACTCCGGCGGGGGAACACTTCCCGTCCATGCTGCGTATCTGCTACAGCTGTAGAGGACATGCTCCGGATCTTCGACTGCGGTTGGGCACGTAGGGCAGTAGGGGCTCGTATCGTGCTTGTACTTAAACAGATACCCGCGATATCCACCGTGTCCTGTAAGGAACTGGGTAGTGTGGTAGTCCACCATGCCTCTGCTACTGTCGGTCCCCTCCCTGACCTTGCCGATCAGTTTGTGCGTCCATCTCCCTTTGCTGCTCTGGTTCCACCTTTCCTGCCATGTTTCTACGGAGCGTTGTCTTTCTCCGCTTTGGATGGCATCGGAGCCGTTTACGCTATCCTCTTCCGAGCGCCTTCTATATACAGCCTGCATCTCCCTGGCCAGTATGTCCACTGGTAACATTCCCGCCAATACGAGTGCTGCATCCTCGGACACGGTCCTAAATCCGGATATTACCCTCAGAGCTGCTAGCCTGTACGGTGCAGCCAGCTTCTTCCTCAGGCTCTTGTTGTGGACTACCGCTGCCGCCCACACTGGCGCTGCGTAGAGCAAGATGGACGAAACTACGCTTGCCATGAGCCTTCGTCGTCCAGGCTTGGGACCACCTACGTTCGGCAGCATGCGAGAGAGGGCTCCCTGCATCCTCGCTGCTTTTTGGCCGGCATACTCCACATGTGCGCGGAAGCTTAGACGGTTGTCCAGCATCACGCCCAAGTATTTTATTGCGTCTTGAGACTTTATTAGGTCCGTTCCTACTCTCACTGTGGCATACTCCAGGGTCTTCCTGCTCGTGATCAAGATCGCTTCTGTCTTGTGGCTGGCCAAATCCAGACCAGCTTCTCGCATCCAATTGGCAATTGCTTCGATTGCTGTGTTGGCTGCGGACTCGATTCCCTTGATTTCCTTGGCTACAACGACTAGTGCCAGGTCGTCGGCGAAGCCAATTAGCTGGCATCCCACTGGTAGCTGCAGTCTAAGTACACTGTCATACATCAAATTCCACAGGAGTGGTCCAAGAACCGATCCTTGCGGGACTCCTGCCGTGACCTCGTACTCCGTCTCTCCTTGATCCGTCTCGTAGCCTAGCACCCTATCTGAGAGGTAGCTGGAGATAATCCTAAGCAGGTACCCTGGTACTCCGATCTGGCGCAGTGCAGACTCAATCTTGGCCCAGCTGGCCGAGTTGAAGGCGTTTCTGATATCCAGCGTCACTACAGCGCAGTACTGCTTGGTACCCCACCTCCATCTTTTTTCCCTCTATGGCTTTCGTGGCTATGTTGACCACCGCCATAATGGCGTCTACTGTCGACCGAGCTTTCCGGAAGCCGTACTGTGCCTCGGATAGAGCCTCTGTCTCATCTACGAACACTAGGAGCCTGTTGTAGAGAATTCTCTCCAGCAGCTTTCCTACTGTGTCCAGCAGGCAGATTGGCCGGTACCCAGACGGTTCATCTGGTGGCTTGTTGCCTTTTAGGCAGCAGGATGAGGCGTTGCCGCTTCCACCGTTTTGGGAAGCGTCCCTCACTCAGACAGTTGTTAAAGACGTCAACGAAAAGTTCGGGGCGAATGGCCACTGCGAGCTTTAGGGCCCTGTTGGGGATTCCATCTGGCCCTGGCGCTTTCCTGTCCCCGACTCTCCTCGCAGCTTCGGTTACCTCCCTGGTGGACACTGGGTCATAGGGAGCCTCCTCCTGGGCTTGATTTGATCCTTCCCTCTGTGGATGCCTGGGAAACAGTGCCGTCACTATTGTTCTCATCAACTCGGGGCATGTGGGTGTTGGGCGCTTACTCCTCTGATCCTCTTGGTGACTATCTTGTATGCAGTGCCCCACGGATCTACGTCCGCTTCATCGCAGATACGGCGGAAGTTGTCTATCTTGCTCCTTTTGATGGCCACTTTCAGATCCTGTTTTGCCTTGCGGAATTCTGCTTGCCTATTTTCGAAATCCTGGCGGCCTCTCGCTCGTTGGGCGCGTCTTCTCGCTCTGAGGCAGGCGCTCCTGAACTCGGCAATCTCCTGGGTCCACCAGTAGCAGGGTGTTCCTCGTAGGGACGGCTTCCTCTTTGGCATGGACACGTTGCATGCGTCGACGATCCGCTGCGTCAACTCCCTTGCTGCGTACTCCGCTGAGTTGCCAGCTGGGCTCCACTCGCATTGCCTTAGCGAATCCGAGAAGGATGCGACATCCAAGAGGCTATCTTTCCATTTTGGCCCCGTTAGTTTCGGCTTCCTGAGTCCTCTGTCGGGTCGTCCAAGTTCGAAATGGATCGCCTGGTGGTCACTGAAGGTGAATTCTTCTCCCACTCTCCAGGTGAGATGCCTACAGAGGGAGCTGCTTAGGAAGGTCAGGTCTATTATTGACGACCGTCCCGCCCTGCAGAACGTCATTCTAGCTCCATCGTTAGCTAGCCCTACATCAAGAGACGAGAACTGATCCAAGAGGCAGTGGCCTCTTGTGTTGGTCTCTCTACTGCCCCATTCTACGGCCCAGGCATTGAAATCTCCTGCTATCACGAAGGGTGCCTTCCCTCGAGCGTCTTCCGCAATGCTTTCCAGCATGGCTTGAAACCGTGGCAGCTCCCAACTCGGCGGTGCGTAGCAGCTGTAGAAGGTTACGCCGCCGAGTCTGGCCCGCACAAAACCCTCTCTGGAAACGTCGGTATCCAAGGGCGGGGTGCGCACGCTCCAGATCGCGGCTTTCCTACACCGGCTCTGCACCCATCCACTGCCTGGTACGGGTTTGTAGGGTTCACATACCAGGACTACGTCTGGTCTCCCCTCTCCTTGGTGTCCTGGCTCAGGAGTGCCTGGGCCGCTTTCGCAATGGTTGAGGTTTATTTGTGTGCACCTCATGCTAGGCGTTCTGCGAGTGCCTTCCTGAAGAGCGGGCATCTGCCACTGCCTGCAACATGCCTCCAGTCTCCCTTCTTATCCTTGCAGAGCATGCATTGGGGATCCTGGTCGCAATCCTTTGCGAGGTGGTCCTCCTTCCCGCATCTTCGGCACTGCTTGGACCGGTCCGTCTCGCTCCTGCACTGTCTGGCCATGTGCCCGAACTCCATGCATCGGAAGCATTTGGTGATGTTGACTCGCTCCCTTAGTCTGCCTCTGACCCAGCCGACCTTTATAACTCCGACTTTGAGGGCCCTGCGGGCATCCTCTGTCGGGAGTCGAATCGACGCTATCTGCGTCTGTCCGTAGCCTTTCCGTAGACTTATGTCGTCCAATGCCACGTTCTTCAGTTGAGCTTGCGCCATAATGGCCTCCCTTATCTCCTCCTTGGTGGTTACCTCGTCCAAGTCGCTGCACTCAACGGTGACCCGCTGCTGGAGCGTACGGACGCCTGCCGCCTCTCCCAGTGTCTCACCAACCAAAGTTCTGGAAGGACGAGGTTTCCTCTCCAGACTTGTTCAACTGTAGTAGCAATTCCCCTTTCTGGGTACGGCGGATTCTCGCTACCGCTTCGCCGAGATTCTGGAGCTTTTCGTCCCCCTTGAGCCTGCGCAGGATCTCTGCATAGCTGCTCGGGTCTTTCGCCGCTATGATGATGGCATCCGGGCGTGCCCTCTCCGTCAGAACCGGGTAGGCTTTGGCTTCCGTGCTCTCGCCTTTCTTTCCACCTTCCTCCACTCCGAGTTTGTCGGAAGTGCTTTTGGAGTCTCCATGGCAGTTCCTTCGGGTGGCCCCGTGTCCACTCCGACAGAGCGGGCTGCCGTCTGTGTAACTGCCCCTTGCTCCTCTTATTGCTGGGCGTTCTCGCATTCGCCTGCTTCCTTTTCGTTTCTACCACTGTCCTAAACAACGGCGATGTTTGAGAGGACTGGTGGGTGCGGATTACCGCCTTTGCCTTGTCGTCGTGGAGCTGGATAGCCACCAGCTCGTAGATCGCGCGGATGCTCTCTATGGAGTCCCTCATTGGTTGGTGGATGGAACGCCTCTTCCCGTCCTCCAACATCTCCACCAGGTTGGCTATCTCCTGCCCGAGGTCGCGTAGCGCAGTGCTGCTTGCCTCCTTTTGCGGTCTCTCCGGTTGGGTCCTTTCCTGGACTGCTCCTCCTGCTGTTGTCGCTGGTCTCCCCTCCTGCGGTGATCTCGCCATTCTCGCACTCTTCGCGAATGCGTTTTTTGGCCTCCGTTTCTAATTGTGGTTGTGGTGTCTTTGTGAATTTATCCATATTGTTGGGTCCCAACTCCCGGATCGTTGTTCCTCTTTGTTTGTGCAGTCGCGTTGTTGATCCCATGGTTATCTTTGCAAGCAGTGAGGCCATGCTAGGGTTGACTCTCGCCTTCACGGGGTCGAGAGTTCAGAGCCGGATCCGCGCTAGTCGGGAGCCGTGCTCAACCGAGCCTGCACCACCAACTTAATGGCGACGAAGAGGAAGCGTGTCCAGGAGAATTGCTCGTTTTTAACGGGACGGGGGCGGCCTCAGCATTAGCCCAGAAGCCATTTCGGCAGGATATCACTCCGCTTACTGAGGTTCCGGAATACTGACGCCGTCAGCCCAAAACGTCGATCCATGTAGTTTTCCAGTGTCCAATCCCCAGGGTCTTACTGGTCTCGACCCTGGTCGCCTTCTCGTGTCCGCAGACGCGCCGCGGGTGGGTCGCGCCTGCCCGGGGATACCTGGCTCCATGCCAAAGGTCACGAGTTGCATTTGCATTTACTGCTTCAGAGAGGAATCGACCTGATCGCTTCCAAGTTAGCGGTAATCAGTATCTTTCCGCCTGCTAGAGGCACCTCTCGAGCTGCTTTAGTGCTCTCCCCGTGTCTTTTTAGTCGCCTCTTACGACAAGCTATGACATGCTGTGGTGGTATTCTAAGACCCGCTCACCACACGGTGTTGTGTGTTGTGTGTGTGTGTGTGTGTGTGTGTGTGTGTGTGTGTGTGTGTGTGTGTGTGTGTGTGTGTGTGTGTGTGTGGGTACTGGGCGTAGTGGGTGGGGACTGCCATAGCTGTGGCAAGACCCCAAATGGCCACAAACACAGACACGAACACACACAGGCACATCCCAAACAGCTCTCACTCGGTGCGGCTCTGGTCCGGCCGCCAATTAACTGCATTTAATAACGCTCTTCTTTACTTCCAGATCCTCACCAATGACTCTGTTCCGGCCACCAGGTGCAGGCAGAGGGAGACAATCGGCAAGGAGCACAAATGACTCGGGCGACACGGGTCGGGCCGCCAGTTATGGGTGAGTGTGTATGTGCGTGATTTAGCTTTTGTCAAATGTGTCTCCCATTGTCGTTTCAGGTGTGAGGTGAGTGACTGGCTGCATCGTTGAGGCCTGCTATGCATTTTGGAAGACCTCACAAATGATGACACGGTCGCAGGCAAGGGCACACCGACTCTTTTCAGGATTCTCACGGCAACTCTGGTCCGGCTGCAGATAATTTCAACGACCTTTAATCAGCTTTAATCAGTTTTTCGTAAATTGTGTGTTTTTGTTTTGTATTTTGATTGGTGGTGTAGGTGTGTCTCTACATTCATGTGTGCGTCGGACAGAACCAGTGAGGCTTGCAATTTTGGAAGACCTCACAATTGCCGACACATTTCGGCACTCTCTCAGCGACTCTGGTCCAGCCGCAAATAATTTTATCCATTTCTAATCAACTTTGTCAGTTTTTTCATTAATTGTGATTTTTATGTTTTGTCTTTTCAGGTGTGTGAGAACTGGCTGGCTGCAGCATCGAACGGGATGCAGAATCCAATCGTCAATTAGTGGTGAGTATGTGCAAATTGTATGTGTATTTTGGTTCTTAATCTTGCTCTTATTTATTCCAGGTAAAATCAATTTTATTATTAGATTTTTGTATTAATTGTGATTTTTATGTTTTTGTCGTTTCAGGTGTGTGAGGACCAGCTGGCTGCAACAGCAATCGGGATGCAGTGAAGGCGGACCGGGAATCCAGCCGTCCATTAATAGATGAGTATTTATTATAATTTTTGGTGAATTTGATTCGTGATTTTGGCGTTTGTTTATTCCAGGTGACACTGATGAGTCCACCTCAGTCCGCAGATGCGCAGGGAAAGAGGAGCAGACAACAAAGGAACGTCCGCCAGTATTGGGTGAGTGTGTGTACGTGTTTGTATATTGGTCGTGTAAGTGTGTTCATGTGTGCGTCGGGCGGAACCAATGAGGCTTTGCAATTTTGGAAGACCTCACACTTGCCGACACGGGCACTGACAAGGACACACAGACACGTATCAGCAATCTCACGGCGACTCTGGCCCGGCCGCAGACTATTTGATCGGCTTTTGATCAACTTTATTAATTTTTTTTTTTTGTATTTATTGTAGTTTTTTGCTTGTATTTTCAGATGTGTGAGGACTGGCTGGCTGCAAAACGAAAGGGATGCATTGAGGGATCCCACTGCTCGACTATCCCCTCTCACTGTGCTAAAGAGAGAGCGAGCGGAGGTTGGCAGTGCTTAAGGAGGGCCGGAAAACCAGCCGTCGATTATTGAGTGAGTATATGGAAATTGGATGTGTGTATTTGGTTCTTAATTTTGCTCTTATTAATTTCAGATGTCACACTGCTGATGCTGTTCCGGCCACCAAAACGTAGGCAAAAGCAGCAGCACAGCTATCTGTAGATCGTCCCACTTCGTCCCACTTCGATATTCGCACATCATGCCAGCTGATCGAGCCGACAGCTGTCGACCAGTGCACGGAAGCGGATCAACAAACAGCTACCGCCAAGCTCCGGCAGAGGGCGTTACTCATGATCTACATCTACTTACGTAGATCATGAGACCTAAATGGCGCCAGCATACTACGGCGGTTACGACGACACTGTCTACACTGCATACACATGGATATATACATGAATGTTACACACGGAGGTTAGGTGCACCCACCGACAGATGGCGCCAGATGCAACGGCGGCAGTCACCGCCCCGCAGGCAAACGGAAGTTTTTTCTTTTTTTGAACCTTGCCCTAGCAAGGCCCATTGGGACCCCAGCCCAGTAAGGTCCCAATTATGGTATACTGGAAGCCCCGTTACTGAACTGTCGACAACAGGCTGACGGATGCAGTATTCTGGCACCTGAGTAAGCCGAGTGATATCGTGCCGAAATGGCTGCCGGGCTAATGCTGCATCTGCCCCCGTCCCGTTAAAACCTTGGCAGGCCTTAGGAAACGCTTGCTCCCGTCACTACCCACCTGGCCGTGCAGGCCCAGTTGACAATGTCCTGGCTAAAACTGATCTGACCCACTTAAACAAGCCATGAATACCCAAACCATTAACAAAACCAGAAGCACAGAGGAATACCAGGAAGATGCATTTACAAAGTCGCGAACACCGCCCACGGGATCGGAGCCACCCGAAATACCGGAGAATAAGGCAGAACTGGAGTCCGATACTCCAAAAAGATGTAGAGCATCGGCAAGCCCGGAATCCCCACCGAGGAGGACACCATCAAAAAGGGCGAAGGGCAATGCACCTTCCTGCAGGACGCAGCTCAACAAGTTGGGAAGCATCCTAGACGAGCTCATCTACTTAGTAAATGAGAAAAGGCCCATCGTAAGGACGATCAACCGAGGAATGAAGGACTCATTGGCCCAAATGAAGCAAATACAGGTTGCAGTCAGCGAGAAGCTGCACGAAGAGGAGCAGGTAGGCGCCAGCTGCACGAAGTGCCTGGAAAGGAATCGCGTGGAGCGTAGGGAAATCGACGCCTTCGACCCACGGAAGGAGCCGAAGACCGACAAGCGCCCCGAGCGTTGCCCTGCAGAAAAACGCATGGCGGAAACCAGACCAAGGCTGGCAGAAACACCCCAGCAGAGAACAAGGAAAAAAAAGCGCAAAAGAGCCCAGAGCGGAACAGACCGGTGAAGCACCCCAGGAGAGCACAGAGGCCAGATGCTCTGGTCGTTAAGTGCAAAGACCAGGAGTCATATGCCGAGGTACTCAGGGCGGTAAAGTCCGATAAAGAGATCCTCGAGTTCAGAGACTCGGTTTCCGCAATCCGACGGACCGCGGCAGGGGAGCTCCTCCTGCAGATGGGGAAGTACGGGGACGGCGCCACTGCAAAACTCCTAAAGGCAGTCCAGACGAAGGTTGGAAATATCGCTGAGGTCAAGGCTATCTCCGAGAAGGTGCTGATTGAGGTCAGGGACATATCGGAGTGGACAACGCCGGAAGAAGTGCTTGAAGCCATCTTCGCTAAGATCGACGGAGACTTGCCGACCGAGTCAGTTCCAAAGCTACGGAAAGCATACCGCGGAACGCTGACGGCGAACATCCTCCTACCCAGAGAAACAGCGGACAAGCTGTTGCAAGAGGGCAAAGTGCGCATTGGATGGTCGATATGCCGAATCCGGCAGAAGAACGAGCCCAGGAGATGCTTTAAATGTCTAGCATTTGGACATATCGCGGCAAGATGCAGGAATAACCATGACGAAACAAGCAAATGTTTTAACTGCGGAGGCACACAGCACAGCTCGAGGGACTGCAAGCAGATGCCCGCCTGCATCTTATGCACAAGAGCAGGACTGGAAGGCAAGGCACATGGCACCCTCAGTAGGGCATGCCCAATATATGTCAAGGCAGCAAACTCTTACAATAATGGGCAAAATTAAGTTTCTGCAGCTAAATTTGAACCACTGCAGAGCGGCACAGGACCTGCTCATGCAGACAGTAAGAGAAGAGGAAGTTGACGTCGCCATCTTGAGCGAGCCACACCTACCGATGCAAACAGACGTATGGGTAGAAAATACAAACGCAAACTACGGAGCGGCGATCTGGAGCTGTGGAACCCCGCCACAAGGCTTAAGCGCACGTCATACGACAGTGGGGTACGTCAGAGCAAAGATTGCCGGCATCCACATATACAGCTGCTACATTGCCCCGAGCATACAATTGAAAGAGTTCGCCAAAATACTCGAAGACCTAGCGGAAGATGCACGCAGTCGTTCCCCAGTGATCATCGCTGGCGATTTCAACGCATGGGCGACAGAGTGGGGAAGCACGAGGACAAATGCACGCGGAAGCGTCCTACTGGACGTGCTCGCGACCCTGAGTGTGGTGCTCCTGAACAAAGGAACTACCCAAACTTACAGTAAGGGCGACCGTGGATCGGTAATCGACATCACATTTGCCAGCCCACAGCTAGCACGGTGTGCCACCTGGACAGTCGAAAGTATATATATGCATAGCGACCACCGGGCCATAACGTGCAGCATAGACGACGGACCCATCAGACGGATCACAACCACAAGGCGCACAGCCTGGAACACGGAGGATATGGACACTCAATGCCTGCTCCTCATGTTCCGGCAAAGCAGCGAAAATGTCCACGGAAATGCAGAACAGCGGGCCATCCTGCTAGGGAAAGCAATGGAAATTGCCTGCGACGCCGCCATGGTAAAGAAGAAAGTGGGAGGAAGAAAGCGAAAGCCAGTGCACTGGTGGACGCAGAACATAGCAGATCTGCGGAGAGCAAGCCACGCAGCAAGACGCCGCTACCAGAGAAGCATGAAAATGGCTAGGCGGAGACCCCAAGACCCTCAAGCAGCCCAGAATGCGGAAGAAGCACACGCCACCTACCACCAACAACGGGCCAATCTCACTAAGGAGATCAAACGGAGCAAAGCGAACTGCTGGAGGGACCTCTGCAATGAGGCGGACTTGCAGCCTTTTGGCCTTGCATATAAAATGGTGATGGGCAAACTAGCGCGCAAAGTAATGCCCACCTGTCCGGAGTTATTGGCGAAAATCGTCAATACGCTATTCCCCACCCAACGGGAACTAACATACGCGCCCCGACATCGACAGACCCCCACACCTCCACAGATCGGCGCGGAAGAGCTCTCAAAGGCAGCCCAGAGCATGAAGACCGGTAAAGCGCCAGGACCCGACGGTATACCCGCCATAGCAGTCCGGACGATAGCCATAAAGTATCCGGAAATGATAGCGGAGACCTTCAACCAATGCCTACAGGAACAAGTTTTCCCTTCGGGCTGGAAGCTGCAGAGACTTGTGCTGCTACCAAAAACGGGGAAGGATCCAGAAGACCCGGCTGGATATAGACCGCTGTGCATGATCAACGTAACGGGGAAGCTGTTCGAGCGAATCATCGCAAATCGAATAGAAGCGGAGATCGACAGCCTTCATGGACTATCCAACTTGCAGTTCGGGTTCAGGAAACGGAGAAGCACCATCGACGCCATCAAAGTGGTGGTGGGCAAAGCCCGTGAAGCTATAGCTGGGAAGAGATGGCACGGTGGCACAAAGCAGTACTGCCTAGTAACAACGCTAGACGTAAAAAATGCGTTCAACTCTGCAAGGTGGCCAAACATCATCGCCGCCCTCTCCAGAATCGGTGTATCCGAGTACCTGGTGAGCCTAGTAGCTAGCTACTTCAAAAACAGAGTGCTGCTGTTCGACACCTCGACGGGACAAAAACGACAGCAAGTTACGGGAGGCGTTCCACAGGGTTCTGTTCTCGGCCCGCTACTGTGGAACGTCATGTACGATGGCATCCTGCGACTGGACATACCAGCCGGCTGCAGTATCGTTGGCTTCGCAGACGACATTGCGGTCGTAGCGGTACAAAAAACTCTGGCAGAAGTGGAGGAAAGCACGAACGAGACAGTCAGACGAGTGATGTGCTGGCTCCAGGAAAACGGCCTCAGCCTGGCAGCGCACAAAACCGAATCGGTCCTGATTAGTACCAGGAAGAAGGTAGAGACAGCCAGAGTGGTTGTTGGAACGGATGAAATCGAGTCGTCACCGGCTATTAAGTACCTAGGAGTCCTTCTAGACCACAGGCTTAGCTTCAAGCATCATCTGGAAGCAACAGGAGTCAAATCCGGCAGGGCAGCAAGCGCGCTATCCGGCATTATGGCCAATATCGGCGGTCCCAGACAGAAGAGCAGACGGCTCATCTGCTCTGTAGTCAGAGCCATCATTATGTACGGTGCTCAAATATGGGCACCAGCACTGACCAAACACATAATAGATTGGTCACCGCTTGTAACGAATTTGTCGCAGCTGAATTTGAATTCCAGAACCCAGAACCCCTTTGAACATGTTCGCAATCCAACATTTCTGTCACACGGACATAAAAATGTATGTCTGTATTGTCTTCAACTGGTTCGACTTCAGATTTGGGGTTTGGTGCTGTGGTTCGTTGCGACTTAGACGTGCGTGTGTACTGAGTACTCACAAACTGTGCGTGTATTGGTTATGGGATTTGGTCGTCGCATTTCGCGTTGAAATTTTTATATTTCTTTCCACATACCCTGACCTTAGAATTTTTTGGCATAGTGACGCGTTTTTGAAGAAGCTTGTCACAGAATATATTTTCTGGTATCCTTTGTATGTTAATTTGTTTTATATAGGATAAAATAAATGATACACCGATATGCACATGTAAATACTCATAATGGATATCATGTTTGACCTTACATTCGACGAGATGCCCATTAGAGTATTGAAGGTGCGACGTGCAAGTTTTTTTGTTCTCTGCGTTCGCTAAGAAAGCAAAAGAACTGGGCAAATTATCGTTTTTGAGTTTCATGCGCAAGTATGACCTGACCTGCCGTAACATAAATGAAGACGGGCAGAGTGGATGGGGGAAGGTAGCGGACACTTGGGCATGGAAAATAAATAAAATATAATAACTAAAGCTTTTAATTGTTTGACTTATTTGAAACTGCACATTTACACATGTACATATACTTATCTACTTATCCCTATTTTAGACACATTTATTTCAATTAAAATATGTACATAAATATTGTGTAAATGCCGTCGGCTTTCGACTTCGTATGCCGTATTAACAACTTTGTCAATGAATTCGAGTTTTTCAGAGACCTTTTATACTATAAATATGTAAAAACATATATGTACTTATGTATATCGTTCTATATAAATTTACGTATGTACATATGTACAGATTTGCTTTATATTTAAAAAACTGTAATAATATTCTAATGGGCGCGCAATTGCATGGTGTGTGTACATGTGTGGGAATGCATGTGTGTATGATGGGTAGATCAAAAGCGCGGGCGAATTTGGGGAGAAACACAAGTGAGTCGAATTTTCCGCTGGCAAGTTGATATAATTACAATTTATTAATTTTACGTATAACATTTAACATTTAAATTTTAAATTTATTTCCGAGTGAATTTGTGTGTTTGTGGATATAGCTGCATATGCTACTAGGACCCAAAGACTTGTAATTGCAAACATTTTGCTTTTCTAGTCTCTTTCCCCCTTTTCGACAAGTTTGTGCCTTTTCGGCAAGAAGTGATGTGTGTGGTGTGTGTGTGCTGGGAGTCTGTCCGCTTCGGAATAATTTTTTTTGTGTACTATTTTTTTTTCTTTATTTAATTAAGCATTGGTTTGGTTTTTTTTTATAATTAATAATGTCGTCCGCAAATGAAAAAGACATCCGTAAAGGCGGTGTGAAATGCATCATTTCCTCCTGCCGTAGAGGGTATAGAAATAGTTCGCCTGGTTTCCCTGTAACATTGTATAAATTTCCATCGAATTTATTAATGTTTTCTAAATGGGTGGAGGCTTGTAGTTTGGATAGAAATATGGTGAAAACAACTTCCCGAGTTTGCGAACGCCATTTTGAGGCCCAGTGGGTAGGACAATCAAATCGTTTAAAATCGAAAGCAGTTCCAACATTGAACTTGTCTGAAAATTCTTTATTAACTTCATTTAATGCTGATCTTAGGGATCAGTATGAATTTTCAGAAACTAAACAAGACAATGAACCAATAGGACCATTTATGCCGCCTAAGAGAGATATACTCCCCAAAGTGCATAATATAGTTTCAATCGATTTAGAGCAACAGTGCGAAATAGAAACGCCTGAAGCTCCATTAGAAAATAATGAATCCATTAATATTGAGTTTTGTGGAAATTGTTTTTAAAAAAGAGCAAAACGAGGCATATTATAGGAAAAAAATATTATGAAATCTTGACTGAGAATAAAAAAACTCAGGAAGGTTTTTGCAAATTGAAGAAGCGATTTGTGGCCTTAAAAAGAGTTTTATCTCGCAAGAATAAGCGTTGCAGAACAACTAGCTTAAAATCAAATATTATTCCTTTAATAACCAGAATGTCTCATGTTTCTGAGGAGGGAAAAACTTTTATGCATCATGCTTTTAAAAAAAGACATCGATCTATAGCCCCGCAGAAAAAGTAATTGCGCAAAATATTAACTTCTACTCGTCAAGGACATATGAATATCTTCGAGATGTTTTAGATTTAAAACTGCCATCTAAACGCACGTTAGCGCGATGGGCAATTTTGAAAAATTTGAGGCCTGGATTTAATCCTGATTTACTCAGCAACTTAAAGACAATTGTTGAAGGAATGAGTAAGAAAAGGAAAAGAAGCAGTGCTTTTATTTGATGAAATTAAGATCAGACGAGGTCTTCATTATAATATTACACTCGATGAAATCCAAGGCTACGAAAATGATGGCAAAAATACGAAAAACCTTTTAGGGCAGCAAGTCTGTGTTTTCATGATTAGAGGCCTATTCGAAAACTGGAAATATGTGTTAAGCTATACTGTTTCGGCCAACGGAATAAAACACGAAGCCCTTTTGGAAAAAGTGACGGCTAATATTGAGCAAGCACAGTCCTTAGGGCTTAATATAAGAGCAATTATTTGCGACCAGGGATCAAATAATAGAGCTGTTTTCAGACGATTGGGAGTTGACATTAAAAGTCCCAGTTTTAATGTTCAAAATAAAGAAATTTTTGCGATTTACGATGTTCCACATTTGATTAAATCGGTGAGGAACATCGTCCGTAAAAGAAATCTTGACACCCCTGATGGCGTTGTTTCATGGAAAGTTGTCGAGGAATTATATGAAATCGACTCCAGAAATTTAACGCGAATCTGCCCCAAATTATCGCCAAAGCATATATATCCGAATAATTTTGAAAAAATGAAGGTAAAATATGCCACTCAAGTATTTAGCCATAGTGTAGGCGCTGCTTTACGAACAATGATTAGTTCTGGTGGCTTCTTAAAGTGCAAAGAAAGTGCAGAAGCGACTGCCACATTCATAGAAAAAATGAACAGACTATTTGACTGTCTGAATAGCCATGTTCTCTATGATAAAAACCCATTCAGGTGTGCACTGCAAGAAAACAATGTTGTCAATAAGACCCTTTTGGAAATGCGTAATTTTTTTGAAGAATTCAAATATCCGCAGGAAGTGTACTGTATAAAGGGTATGATTTTAACGATCAACTCTATACTTGCATTGGCCCAAAGTGTTTGGAGTGAGAGCTCTGAACTTTTCTTTATTGCAACATCAAAATTAAATCAAGACCCGTTAGAAAATCTGTTTTATTTAATCAGATCTCGCGGAGTCACTAATAATAATCCTACGATGTACGAGTTTAACGCAATAATTAGTAAAATGCTTTCTATGAAAGTTCTAACCTCTAGTTCAGTATCTGGGAATTGTTCTCCAGACGAAGATACTATGTTGCTTAACATTGTCAACGATATTGAGAAAAGTCAATCGGAATCAGCTTTTAAAAATCCTGATAATGATGACTTCATGTCAACTGACGAGGAATCAGAGTTAGAATTTTTCAAAGAAGCAAAAAGATTTAGGTATCCAAGTCGCATTTAATGATAATGCATTACGGTATTATGCAGGGTATTTATTGCATAAGCTACTGAAAAAGTACAATTGCAAAAAATGCTCTGAACTTTTAAAAACGTCCGATGAGGTCCGAGATTGTTCTGAGTTTTTAATACTCAATAAAAATTTTGGCTATACCAGTAGTAGTTTAAAACTTAAAGCTCCTTCAGAATATTTTTTTAGCTTAGTTAAAATTCATTTTGATATTTTTAATCGCCATTTCGAGACAAAGTCTCACAAATTCAAGTTGAAAAAAAACATAGTCCAAAAATGTATAATCTTAACGTCAAAAATAGAAAAGTATGCAGAATGGTTTAAAGTTTCCGATCCGTGTTTTTCACACCGAAACCATCTGCTTAATCAGTTTGTTTTGATTTTGATTAGGAAAAATTGTAAATGGGTAACAGATAGAATGATAGGCCATCAAAATGCAAAATCTTATGAGAAGAAACTCAAAATAATGCGGCAGTAGGATTTTTTAGGTTTTCTGCGAGAATAGTATAGAATAGTATAGAATAGAATCCTATGGTATAGGATAACATTTTTTTTTTTTTTTTATGTAGTTGCAGGACCGTAGTTGATAGGGGTTTTATGTTCAGGTTCGTAAATATGGATGCATGCATAGGTTTATTATTTTATATTTCTATATATGTATATTTTAGAATATATTAATTATAAATATGTATAGCTAATAAATATCATTTTAGGTGGGGAACATGGATGTGACTTAATTCGAATGTTTTAAATTAAGTCATATCAAGTCGACTCAAAAGGTCAGAGTAATTTTTGACCCCATTATAGTTTTATATAATGGCCTCCTCGTGGTGTTCCTGGGTACCGATCTTCAATCGGGAGCCAATGTGAGCGGCGACAATTTTTTAAATAAAAAGCAAATCTGTACATAGTATGTACATACTTACGTAATTATGCAGAATATTTATATACTATGTATTTATGTATGTACATATTTTAATTGAAATAAATGTGTCTAAAATAGGGATAAGTAGATAAGTATATGTACATGTGTAAATGTGCAGTTTCAAATAAGTCAAACAATTAAAAGCTTTAGTTATTATATTTTATTTATTTTCCATGCCCAAGTGTCCGCTACCTTCCCCCATCCACTCTGCCCGTCTTCATTTATGTTACGGCAGGTCAGGTCATACTTGCGCATGAAACTCAAAAACGATAATTTGCCCAGTTCTTTTGCTTTCTTAGCGAACGCAGAGAAAAAAAAAACTTGCACGTCGCACCTTCAATACTCTAATGGGCATCTCGTCGAATGTAAGGTCAAACATGATATCCATTATGAGTATTTACATGTGCATATCGGTGTATCATTTATTTTATCCTATATAAAACAAATTAACATACAAAGGATACCAGAAAATATATTCTGTGACAAGCTTCTTCAAAACGCGTCACTATGCCAAAAATTCTAAGGTCAGGGTATGTGGAAAGAAATATAAAAATTTCAACGCGAAATGCGACGACCAAATCCCATAACCAATACACGCACAGTTTGTGAGTACTCAGTACACACGCACGTCTAAGTCGCAACGAACCACAGCACCAAACCCCAAATCTGAAGTCGAACCAGTTGAAGACAATACAGACATACATTTTTATGTCCGTGTGACAGAAATGTTGGATTGCGAACATGTTCAAAGGGGTTCTGGGTTCTGGAATTCAAAATCAGCTGCGACAAATTCGTTACAAGCGGTGACCAATCTATTATGTGTTTGGTCAGTGGCACCAGCCATGGAGCTCCCGACGTACAGCCGCACCTGCAAGGCGGCCTACCGAAGATGTGCACTGAGAGTCCTTAGTGCGTACCGCACCGTTTCCGAAGATGCAGCCCTAGTATTGGCTGGCATGGCACCAATTGACTTGCTCGCCGCTGGAACAAATATCGAGGACCAGACCATCCGCGAGGCGGAGACCCACCGTAGATGGCAAGAGCGATGGCGTGGCTCACCCAATGGCATATGGACTAGACGCATAGTCCCGGACATAGGGCCCTGGGTGAGTAGACCTTTGGGGAGACAAACTTCTATTTAACGCAGCTTTTAACAGGACATGGGTGCTTTAAATTCTACCTACATAGATTTAAATGCGAGTCGGATCCGTTTTGCACACACTGTGCACGGACCATAGAAGACGCAGAACATGTATTTTTTGTCTGTCCAATATTCTCTGCTGATCGGGAAGAGCTAAGCCTAGACATTGGGAGGCCATTTACAGTCAATGACTTAATGGATATTCTACTTAGCTCGCAAAACAATTGGGATGCCGTGTGCACCTACGCTGCAGAGATCATCCAATCCTTGCGTCGCGCTGAAAGACAGCGAAATCGAAATTCAAATCCTAGATAGGACCTAGTGACGGCTTTCATGCCATCTCCCCCTCGTGAAGTAATACTTAACGGTCGTACCGCGAGAGGGATACGGAGAGTAGGGGGGTTTTTAGTGGGTGAGGTAACACCAAGTCCCACACTTATCGGCTTTCAATGCTTTTCCCTCCTATACATACAAAAAAAAAAAAAGCTATCTGTAGATTGGATAGCAAAGCAGAGAATTGGCCTGGGGTTTCGTGTTTTTTATTTTTATGTTTTGAGGGATTTATTTGTTCTATCAGTGTAATGTATATTTGTGGAAAATTTTTGATTTTTTAAAATTAAAAGTGAGTGCATCGAGAAAGTGGAAGTGTGTGTTATTAATTGTGGTAATTAATATATTTCGTAGTTGGAGAGCAGCTGGCTGAGCTGATATTTCAATCTGTGACGGTGGTCGTCATCATCAGACTCATCAACCCACATGTCCTGATCATCGAGATCATCTACGTCTTCTTCATTGGTCTCGTTTTGAATGGCATTCTTTGGATTTGGGTTTTTCCCGGTTTGGTTTTGGCAGCGAGAGCTGCTGGTGGGCGATTTGATGATGGCCTCTGTGTTTGTGGCCTCTCTTCGGTCATTTCCTTGGGTGTTGGAGCCACTGCCGCGACTGTCGCTGTTGTATCTCGTGCAGTTGCTGTTGCTCCTGATTGCGATTTTATTAGTGGTGTGAGCATGGCGGTAAGTTCCTCGATTTTGGCTTCCAGCTTTGATATCTTCTGAACACACACACACACACAACGAGAGACGGGAGTTGTCACTGAAGTGTACGGTCGCGTTTTTAAAACCATCCAGTGAGTGTGCCAAGTTGCAGGCGAAGATCACGCAGGCTGAGGGGACTTTGTTCACTGTCCTCGCTCTCTCCTGAGTTTCTCCTTTACGGGGCACAACAACAAACAATTTCCACGCGCAATTCTGCATTTTTCTTTCCTCGCCGGCTTACCAAACAGCTGACTGCTTCGGACAGTGCTAAAAAGCGGAACAAACCCCCAGCTGGCACATATCGGCTACCACTCCACCGTAGCAAGCAGCAGCTGTCAGGGTGCAACAATTTGCAAAATTTTCTTTTGAAGATTTTGCAAAGTGTTGCATACCCCCAGGGTGAGTGCGAGGCAAAAATAGAAGTGCATACTTCGAGGCTGCACAGGCGGCACGTGGGGAAAGGTCACGGATCCGACCATCCTCCGATCCCCGCCCAGGCGGTGTCCCGGTCAGCGGGACGTCGGGGACCGGGGAGGGGCGGTATGTCCCCCATCGTTCAGCCAAGGGGAAATCCGAGGCCAGCGCGGGAGCCGTCTAGTGCAAGCCTAGAAGAAAAGATGGAAGCCAGGAACCCTTTCGTGGGCAGCTCGGCACTGGCAAGATCGCCACGCCAACCGACGGAAGAGGCGCCTGAAGGTGAGGCACTGGCGTTCGGAAAGGGCAGCAAGCTCAGCCGTTCGCCAGCTCCCAAGTCGTCCACAGCAGCAGGACAGAGCTCGGACCCGGACTCGAAGGAGACCCCGAAGAGGACGCGAGATCCTGCCAGCCCGGCAAGCTGCCAGAGAACGACGCCGCCAAAGAAGAGTAAGGCCTCCCAGGAGGCAACCTGTCTGGAGAACTTAGTGGAACTGGGGGAGCTGCTGCAGGAGGTGTCCATCAAAATGATGGACAAATCATCGCGCCACATAACCTCGAGGCCAGGCGAGCAGCCGCCAAGGGAGAAGGAGGGCAGGAAGGCCACGACGCGGAAACCCTGTGCCCGAAATGCTTACAGAGCATACAGAGCGCTGAGAAGGAGCAGCAGACCACGAAAGTCTGGACCAAGGAGGCCGCAGCGCAGACGGAGCCGTGGCGAAGGCTAAGCCACCCAGCCGTGTCGGAAGAACTGGTAGCGGAGCCGGCACAGCCTCCCGTCAGGAAGCCGGACAGGAAGCCAGCCCGGAAGCCCGCCAGGAAGCCTGAGAGCCAGGAAAACCCGGAGAGCGCATGGAAGGTGGTGGCTAAAAAGCCGAGGACAGCACGTCGCGCACGCCCAGACGCTGTCATAGTACAAGCGGGCGGGAAGTCGTACAGCGAGGTGCTGGCCATGGTGACCAGAAGGGAAGACAAGCAACTGTCGGACCTAGGAAGTTGCGTAAGCAAGGTACGCCGAACCCTCAACGGCAACCTACTGCTGGACAGGGGCACAAGGCAGCCGAGTGCAGCAAGGAGCCATCGTGCTTTATCTGCTCAGCAGCTGGGATGAAGGAGACGAGGCATCAGGCAGGCAGTAGGAGCTGCCCAGCCGCAAGGTCAAGAACGCCAGATCCTCATGCAGTTGATCCAATTAAATTTGAATCACTGCAGAGCGGCGCAGGATCTCCTGGTGCAGACGGTGCGTGAGCTGGGCTCGGAGGTGGCAATCCCTCAGTGAACCCTACAAGGTGGGGAGCAGCAGCGTGTGGGCCACGGACAGCACTGGCAAAAGCTTCCCTGTGGCTCTGCGGAGGAATGCTCCACAGATGCGCGACGCCAAGTCAGCAGAAGGATTCGTCCGGGCGAATGTTGGAGGTACGTGGCTGTACAGCTGCTACCTGGCGCCCAGTCTCGCTGGAGAGCTTCAGCAGGATCCTGGACGATCTGTGCAGCGACCTGAGAGGACGGAGCAATGTCGTGGTCGGGGGCGACTTCAATGCCTGGGCCCAGGAATGGGGGGTCCTCCCGTACCAATGCCAGAGGTCGCACGGTGCTAGAGGCTTTCGCCACGCTGGACATCGTCCTGCTGAACGAAGGGTCCCGACAAACCTTCAGCAGGGCAGGCACGGGGTCAGTGATTGACATCACATACGTCAGCATCGCGCTGGCACGCCACGCTCGATGGAAGGTCAGCGAGGTCTATACCGCCAGCGACCACGAGGCAATCCAATGCTCGGTGGGCGTGCCTGGGCGAGGGGCAGAACCTCCCCAAAGGAAGGCGTACCGGCAGGACACGCTGAGGCCGCAGATCTTCGCAGGAGCACTGGGGAGCTTCACGGCGACAGAAGCGGATGGAGCAAATGAGAGGGCCAACAAATTGGCCTCCGCATTGGAGGACGCATGCGACCAAAGCATGCTCCCGAGGTGGACATTCCGGTCGCACCAAGTGCCGGTGTTCTGGTGGAGCGAGGAGATCGCTGAACTCCGCAGGACATGCCTCCGCGCCAGAAGGCTTCTGCAACGGGCTAGGGGCACTTCGCGCCTGGACAGCTGCAGCGAGCGCTACAAGGCGGCAAGAAAGGAGCTGAAGACAGCCATCGGGAGCAGCAAGAGGGAATGCTTCCTGAAGCTGTGCGATGCAGTTGAAGAAGATCCCTGGGGACGTGCGTACCAGATGGTGGTGAAGAGGATCAACGCGGGAGGCAAAGCCCCAACTGATCCCGAGGAGCTGGAGGGGATAGTTAGCGCCCTGTTCCCACGAGGGCAACGGGTCGTGAGCTCTCCACGGTCGAAGTTAAGACGAGGCGAGATTTCCGAGGTCACGGAAGACGAGGTTCGGCGTGCGGGCAGACGCCTAAAGCCCAAGAAGGCACCGGGCCCAGATGCGATCCCCAACAGGGCGCTAAAGCTGGCGCTAGCGCTGCTCCCGACGGAGGTTGCTGGCCTGTTTAACCAGTGCCTACAGGAGGGCACGTTCCCCGAGAGGTGGAAGAGGCAGCGGCTGCTACTTCTGGCCAAGCCGGGCAAGCCACCAGGAGAGGCCTCCTCCTACAGGCCCATCTGTCTGCTGGACACCATCGGGGACCTTCGAGAGGGTGGTTGCAACGAGGCTGAGTGCAGCCATCGAAGCGGCTGGCGGTCTCTCCCCGGGCCAATACGGCTTCAGGAAGGGGACGCTGGACGCCATCTCTAGAGTTGTAGAAACGGCAAAGGAGGCATGCGCGGGAACCAGGTGGAGAGGTGGAAGCAAGTCCTACTGTCTGGTGGTGACGCTGGATGTAAGGAACGCCTTCAACTCTGCCGATTGGGGCCGAACGCTGGAGGTCCTCAGAAGCTTCAACATCCGGGGTACCTGCTGAATATAGCTTACAGCTATTTCAGCGCCAGGGTACTCACGATGGACACGAGTCTGGGTTCCAGAGCATACGAAGTCTCAGCCGGAGTCCCGCAGGGCTCCGTTTTGGGACCCCTGCTCTGGAACGTCATGTACGATGGAGTTTTGAGGTTGCCGATGCCAGCCAGCACAAGCTTGGTAGGCTTCGCGGACGACGTCGCGATAGTGGTGGTCGCAAAGGACCTTGCCGCCGTGGAAAACCTCGCCAACGAGGGTATCCAAGCCGTGGAATCGTGGCTAGCGGTAGCAGGCCTCGAGCTGGCGGCCCACAAGACGGAGGCGGTGCTCATATCGAGCCGGAAAGCGGTGGAGACTGCCATCGTGCAGGTCGGAGGGACGACGATCACCTCCCCAAAGGTCGATAAAGTACCTGGGTGTCCACATAGACACGAGGCTATCCTTCAAGGAGCACCTAGAGTACGTGAACAAGAAGGCCAGCGGAACCGCAGGATCGCTCTCGAGGCTGCTGCTCAACACCAGAGGCCCAAAGCAGGCAACGAGGAAGCTGTTGACGAGCGTGGTGACGGCGCAAATGCTCTACGCCGCGCCGGTGTGGGCGAAGGACGCAACGGTGAAGAGCTATATGCGGGAGCTGGAGGCCACGTATCGGCTATGCGCCATCAGGACCGCATGCGCGTTCCGACCATCTCGGACGAGGCAGCGCTGGTCATCGCCGGGCATATTCCTCTGGGGAGCTGATCCGGGAGCGCAGAAAAATTTACGACGCCCTGCAGGACGACGAAGCAGGAATCAGCAAGGCAGAGCTGAAGGCTGCCGCTAGAAGGAGCAGCATGGAGAAATGGCAGAGGAGGTGGGACAGCTCCCAAAAGGGCGCTGGACGCACTCCCTCATCCCACACATCTCGTCCTGGGTCGGAAGGAAGCACGGGCAGGTAGACCACTACCTAACCCAGGCGCTGAGCGGACATGGCTGCTTCCGCAGCTACCTCAAGCGCTTTGGGCACGATACGGAGGACTGGTGCCCGGAGTGCGGCTCTGGCATAGTGGAGGACGCTCAGCACGTCCTCTTCGAGTGACACCGGTTCACATACGAGCGACGGGAGCTTGAGGCCATTGCAGGGTCTGCAATATGCGTTGACAGCCTGGTGCCGCTGATGCTGGCAGACCAGAGGATCTGGGAAGCTGCCGCGGTGTTCGCCGCGAGCGTTATGAAAACGCTCAGGGAGAGAAGGCGGAAGGAGCAAAGGGAGTAGGTGTCTCCGCGCGGGCGAAACAATGCCTTGCGGCAGTACCGCTAGTCGCACGACCCCTACCCCATCTGTCCCCCAACTGTTCGTATCATACTGTTTTGTTCTTAGGTATAAGCACTATTGAGAAAGCCATTAAATTAATACAAAAAAAAAACACAAACAGTTGTCGTTTTTATTTCTTTTTGACTTTTATTTTCCCCGAAAAACGAGAATTATTGGCTTGGGTTTTGGTTTTTTGGTTTATTAATTAAAAACGCGTTTAGTTGCTCTTAAAATGTGGGGGAAAATGTTTATTCCGGTGCTCAAGTATTTGAATTAGATTTTATACATTCACAATTCACAATATTGCTTATATGCTTACATATATACGTATATGTGCGCATGCGTGCAGGACAGATCTATGGACATGGACATGGACAGACAGACACTCTGCGCGGCACTCGGGCACACAAGTCACGACGACGAGGGGAGAGGCCAACGATGCTGACGCTGACGACCCGTCTCTCCTACACACTCCACGAACGACTCTTCGCCCATGGTCAGCGATCAATTCTCAAACTGACCTATGGGCTAAAAAAAATCGCTCAAGGAGAGGAGAGACGGGTCTAGAAAGTTGAGAGAGAGTCAAGAGTTGAGAAGAGAGAAAAATCACACACACACAACTACAACAAAAGATCGAGCATAGCAATTTGGAGATTATTGCACGCTGCACGTGGCGTCAACTTGGCGTCGGCTTGGCGTCAACTTAGCGTTCTTAGATTTACACAGCCCACTTGGATTTAACTGAAGAATGTTCCAGTTAATTCTCTCTTATATCTTTCCTTGTGTTTTGATTTTTGTTTTATATTAATAACCACTTATAAATTTTGTTTTAGGAATTAATTTATTCTTTATTATTTGCTTATTTTCGTTTGCTCGACTTGTCACGTGAACATTCAAAGAAAGAGTGAAGAGACGCTTCATTGCGCTGTCCAAGTGTGAGTGTACTTACATTCAGCACATCACATGTACTTTGCTGAATTCTTATATGATCATTTATGTATTGGTGTGTTTGGTTTTGTCTGTGCAGAAAATAACAAATTATTACGTCATCTTATGCATGTACTTCTTCTGCATATTTCAACACACCTCCTCAAAAACACAACACACCAAACATTATCATAATATTAAAATTTCAAATTAAATACAATACAAAAATTTTGTGACAAGTCAGGCTCTGGGAGATTTACAATAGTGGTCCAACATTCGTTGCTGGGATTGGGGGAAAACCCAGTAAAACCCCAACCAGACCAACTTCAAAAAAAAAAATTCGATTCTTTCATAATGAGATCTTCTTAAAGTAAATAATGAAAATAATAATGAAAATATATATTAAGCTGTTCCATCGGAATTATTCGGTCAATCCAATTTGATCACGAAGATCCTTAAAACGTGGAGCTGGTAGTGCCTTGGTCAGCATATCTGCAAGCTGTTTTTCTGTAGAGATATATTCAATTTTAATTAATTTGTTTTCGACTTGTTCTCTAGAGAAATGATATTTAATATCTATATGCTTAGTTCTTTTGTGGCAAGAAGGATTATTTTCTATACTAATACAACCCATATTATCCTCATATATTTTAATAGGTGTATTAAGTTTGATTTTAATACTTTCTAATAATGACTTAAGCCAGAATGCTTCTCTAACACCTTCAAACAATGCCATATATTCAGCTTCTGTTGAAGAAGCTGCTACAGAGGTCTGTTTACGAGTACACCAGCAAATTAAGTTGGATTCATACATTTTAAACAAATACCCTGTAGTACTTCTTCAGTCAGAATCAACATAACCACTAAAAATTTCATCATATTTTGAAACTTTTGAAAATGTTTATTTTAAATCAATAGTTCCCTTTAAGTATCTTAATACTCTTTTCAAGCATTGCCATAATTCACTATTATTATGTTGAGTATATCTACTTAATAAGTTTATAGATATACTGAGATCTGGTCTTGTACATAACATTATGTACATTAAACATCCTATCAAATTACGGCAGGGTGCTTCACAATTTTGATCAGAGTTTAAGCCATCAAAATTGGGTTTAGGGGGAAGGGGCGAATTCACCGGATACATTCATCCATTTTAAATTTTGATAATACTGATTTTTATATAGGCAGATTGACTTAAGTGTATTTGGCCATCTCATCTGTCAATTTTTTTTATTCCTATAAAATATTTAATTTCTGATAAATCAGTCATTCTGAATTTTCCCATCAAATAATATTTAAACTTATTCATTGTTTGGATACTTTCTGTAGATATAACTAAATCATCTACATACAACAAAACATATATATTCTTTGAAATCTCTCCTTTAACAAGTATGTAAATACAACGATCTACTGGAGAGTTTACAAAACCGATACCCTTTAATGATTCCTCAAACACGTCAAACCAACATCTTGCCGCTTGTTTGAGACCATAAATAGCCTTATTCAATTTACAAACTTGATTACCACCAACAATTAAACCTTTGAGGAGCTCTCATATATATTTCTTCTTTTTAAAACACCGTTTAAAAAGGCAGTCTTTACATCCATATGATGTACATTCAAGTTGTACTGAATTGAAAAAGACATAATAAATCGAAAACTAGTTACTCTGGCAACAGGAGCAAAAGTTTCGTCATAGTCAACTAAATATTCCTGTGTAAAACCTCGTGCCACTAGTCTAGCCTTATAATTAGTCGGCTTACCGAATTCATTATGCTTTATTGTAAATATCCATTTAAAATCTACTATATTCTTATTAGCAGGTATTTTCTGTTACCACACCACTGGGATCACCATCTGATATCTTATCAGATTCCATTTCAATGCTTTCACTTGGACTCGTGTCCAGAACATTATCCATTTTCAACTGATCACCAATTTTTTCGGTATCAAGAAAATCTTCATTTAAATATTCCATACTCTCATTATGGAATTCAATGTTCTTATTTACCAACTCATCTCTAGAGTTAACCATGTTAGTTTCATCAAAAACAACATCTCTAGCAATTGAAAACTTCCCAGTCTCCCCATCCCATACTTTATATCCATTCGGTTCATATCCGACAAGTATTCTTTTCCATGATTTCTCATCAAACTTTCGTTTTCTCAACTTTTTATGGACATACACTGTCGAACCGAAAACTCTCAAATATTTGAGACTTGGCTTTTTACTATGCCACATTTCATATGGTGTTTTCTTGCATTCTTTCAATGCATTACTTGGGATTCTGTTAGTCAGATATGTTGCCGTCAAAACAGCTTCTCCCCAAAAGTATTTTGGTACTTTTGCCCCTATAACCAAAGCACGTGCTTTTTCTGTTATAGTCCTTATCATCCTTTTCGGACACACCATTCAACTGTGGGGTATGTGGGACTGTAAGGTGGTAACTAATGCCCTTTTCACTGCAAAATTCTTTCATCTCATTCGATAGATATTCTCTGCCATTATCAATATATAGATTTACTACTTTTTAAATTAAAGTGAGCTTCACTTTTAGCAATAAAATCCTTAAAGACATAAAACACTTCCGACTTATAAGTCAGTAAGTATGTGACGCAATAATGTGTATATTGGTCAATAAAGACAAACATAATAGTTTTTCTATCGATAGTTGCGGGAGTAATCGGACCACATACATCAGAATGAATAACAAACAAAGGCCTGTTAATATGATCTTTTTTTTTAAACTTTTCAAATTTAAGTCTTGCTTGCTTTCCATTTATGCAAGCTTCACATAAGTCCTCATTTGGTTTTATATTATTTAACATATCGATATCCTCAAACATATTATTAGCTTTTATTTCTAAATATTTTCCTTTGCTTAAATGACCTAGCCTTTCATGCCACAAATTATAATTATTTATTTTATTATAAACATTAGATATAAATGCCCTTTTTGGCATAGAAAAACGGACCACCGGAACATTATCAATATAATTACCTTCCATAATATTCTCACCATTTTTGCTAACAGCTACACCTCCTGGATGAAATACCACGGTAACTCCTGCATCCTGCATCTTTTTCACCGATAAGAGATTTTGAGGAACTTCCGAACAAAACAGTACATCGTTCAAAACGATTTTGGCCAGAGAATCACTGCACAACTCCATTGTGCCTTTCTTGGTTGCATAAATAAACTGGCCACACTTTGCCACTGCAATTTTATTGGTTTTTCCAAGACTTTGATATTATCAAACAGATTCTCATTATTGACCAAATGGTCAGATGCTCCAGAGTCCAGAACAAACGAAATTTCTTGTTCTTTATTCTTTTCTCGTTTGAACATGAATGCGAAACCTTCTGGAACTTCTTCAGACTGAGCAGTTGCCACTTGTACATGTTTGTTCTTGTCGTTATTGTTTTCATTATCTCTCTCTCTCTTATATATATAACAATCCTTTTTTTTTATATGGCCGGCTTTGCCGCAATGAAAACAATTTTATTATTATTATTAAACCTATTCTTTGATTTGAACTTGTTTTTATTTGGTTTGTAATTAATGCTCTTGTTTTGGAAATTTTTAAATTTATTCTCCTTCCCTAATACATTTAGAGTTGCATCTTTACTGACATTTTTCAATTTTATTTCATGGTCAAGCAGTCTGTTCTTCACAAAAGCAAGGGTCAGATTATCTTCGGATAATGTTTCAATAGCCGTTATTACACCGTCATACAATGAAGGTAGTGATAACAACAGATGCGATACTTTGTCCAATTCATCCATTTGCGCACCGGCAGCAAACAGCTCGGCAATTAATTCATCAAATGTATTAAAAATGCTGCAACAACAAAGTATCACCCTTCAGCTTCAATGATAATAACTGCTTTCGAACAGACAACTGCGATGCAAGACTCTTCCTTTCGTAAATAGCGTCTAAATTCTTAAAAATAGTTTTAGCACTACAATCGGTTGGTGCAAAGCTAAGAAAAGAGTCACTTAAATACTCTATAATTACACTTTTTGCATTTCTCTCTTGTTTCTTCCATTCTTCTGTTATTTCACCACACTCTTGGTCAATAACCTTAATGGCGTCTATTTCTGTCAGCAATGCTCTTATTCTAAACTTCCAAATGGAGTATTTTTCTCCATCAAATGGTTTTATGTTTCGCTTTCCTTTTTCCATTTTTTATAAATCAAAACTTTATACCTATCTGCAGTAAAGAGGCGTGGGCTGGGCCCATAACCTATTGAAAAATACACGCACAAAACTGCACGCTGCACGTGGCGTCAACTTGGCGTCGGCTTGGCGTCAACTTAGCGTTCTTAGATTTACACAGCCCACTTGGATTTAACTGAAGAATGTTCCAGTTAATTCTCTCTTATATCTTTCCTTGTGTTTTGATTTTGTTTTATATTAATAACCACTTATAAATTTTGTTTTAGGAATTAATTTATTCTTTATTATTTGCTTATTTTCGTTTGCTCGACTTGTCACGTGAACATTCAAAGAAAGAGTGAAGAGACGCTTCATTGCGCTGTCCAAGTGTGAGTGTACTTACATTCAGCACATCACATGTACTTTGCTGAATTCTTATATGATCATTTATGTATTGGTGTGTTTGGTTTTGTCTGTGCAGAAAATAACAAATTATTACGTCATCTTATGCATGTACTTCTTCTGCATATTTCAACAATTGATGCTGTGGATTGTTCAAGCACCAGGTCCGCTACCGCAATTTACGATATCAAGTCTAGTAGGAGCAAATAAGAGAGTGAGAGAGAGAAAGAGAGTTAGGGAGAGAGTAGGACTAGACTTGATACCGAAAACACGCCAACGAACCTGGTGCCAGCATCTGAGCAGTAGGGCCCGCGTGTACGATTTATGAATATCGTACCAATTTTTTATTTTTTGCGGATTATGGGCCTTCCTTCCCTCCTTCTTGCCTAATAGCCGTCCGCTGTTTAACGAAGCGGACGACACTATGCACTAGTGCATAGGGAGCGGGCAATATTTGGGGGACGTTATTGGCTTGATAAAGGCTGGCAGAAGAAGAGAGCACACACACACACACACACACACACACACACAAACAGTTGTCGTTTTTATTTCTTTTGACTTTTATTTTCCCCGAAAAACGAGAATTATTGGCTTGGGTTTCGGTTTTTGGTTTATTAATTAAAAAACGCGTTTAGTTGCTCTTCTAAAATGTGGGGGAAAATGTTTATTCCGGTGCTCAAGTATTTGAATTAGATTTTATACATTCACAATTCACAATATTGCTTATATGCTTACATATATACGTATATGTGCGCATGCGTGCAGGACAGATCTATGGACATGGACATGGACAGACAGACACTCTGCGCGGCACTCGGGCAGTTAGTCACGACCCGTCTCCCTACACACTCCACGAACGACTCTTCGCCCATGGTCAGCGATCAATTCTCAAACTGACCTAGCACAATAAAAAAAAAAAAATCGCTCAAGGAGAGGAGAGACGGGTCTAGAAAGTTGAGAGAGAGTCAAGAGTTGAGAAGAGAGAAAAATCACACACACACAACTACAACAAAGATCGAGCATAGCAATTTGGAGATTATTGATGCTGTGGATTGTTCAAGCACCAGGTCCGCTACCGCAATTTACGATATCAAGTCTAGTAGGAGCAAATAAGAGAGTGAGAGAGAGAAAGAGAGTTAGGGAGAGAGTAGGACTAGACTTGATACCGAAAACACGCCAACGAACCTGGTGCCAGCATCTGAGCAGTAGGGCCCGCGTGTACGATTTATGAATATCGTACCACTTTTATTTTTTGCGGATTATGGGCCTTCCTTCCCTCCTTTACCTAATAGCCGTCCGCTGTTTAACAATGGACGACACTATGCACTAGTGCATAGGGAGCGGGCAATATTTGGGGACGTTATTGGTTTTGATAAAGGCTGGCAGAAGAAGAGAGCACACACACACGCACACACACACACACACACACACACAAACAGTTGTCGTTTTTATTTCTTTTGACTTTTATTTTCCCCGAAAAACGAGAATTATTGGCTTGGGTTTTGGTTTATTAATTAAAACGCGTTTAGTTGCTCTTAAAATGTGGGGAAAATGTTTATTCCGGTGCTCAAGTATTTGAATTAGATTTTATACATTCACAATTCACAATATTGCTTATATACGTATATGTGCGCATGCGTGCAGGACAGATCTATGGACATGGACATGGACAGACACTCGGGCACACAAGTCACGACGACGAGGGGAGAGGCCAACGATGCTGACGCTGACGACCCGTCTCCCTACACACTCCACGAACGACTCTTCGCCCATGGTCAGCGATCAATTCTCAAACTGACCTATGGGCAAAAAAATCGATCAAGGAGAGGAGAGACGGGTCTAGAAAGTTGAGAGAGAGTCAAGAGTTGAGAAGAGAGAAAAATCACACACACACACAACTACAACAAAGATCGAGCATAGCAATTTGGAGATTATTGATGCTGTGGATTGTTCAAGCACCAGGTCCGCTACCGCAATTTACGATATCAAGTCTAGTAGGAGCAAATAAGAGAGTGAGAGAGAGAAAGAGAGTTAGGGGAGAGAGTAGGACTAGACTTGATACCGAAAACACGCCAACGAACCTGGTGCCAGCATCTGAGCAGTAGGGCCCGCGTGTACGATTTATGAATATCGTACCACTTTTATTTTTTGCGGATTATGGGCCTTCCTTTCCTTCTTGCCCTAATAGCCGTCCGCTGTTTAACGAGCGGACGACACTATGCACCAGTGCATAGGGAGCGGGCAATATTTGGGGGACGTTATTGGCTTGATAAAGGCTGGCAGAAGAAGAGAGCACACACACACGCACACACACACACACACAGAACACACACACACACAGAAAGAAAAGTGAGTGTCGAACCCTTTTAAGTACGGTTGTGTTTTGGATGAGCTCCGGATTTTCCACGCAAAGAATCCTATCACCGCCTGCAAAACAAAGGGAAGTGGTTAAGGACAGCATACCGTCGTCAGGGTACGTACTGCGCATGGTGCCCGATCCCGCCGACGACCATCAAAGTTGCAGAGGCAGAAACAGTCGTGCCCCACTCTGGAGGGGGGAGAAGAGGAGGTTTGGCTTTCACGTTCGTTGGTGTTAGTTTGGGGAAAATAAAACAATTTTCACTCAACTTTCTGATCGAGCGGCTGGAGATTTATAGAACAGCTGATCAGCAGAGTTGTTATTACAACGGAGTTACCGGATAGCAGCTGATCGACGCTAGGTTGCCACACGCAAGGTTGCCAGACTGTTGGATCCGGTGAACCGGTTATTGAAACTGCGCGGGTTTTTGTAATTCAAAACTTTAACCGATCGCACATAGCGGAAAGTATGGAGGAGGAGGAAAAGATGGCTTTCGAGAGAAGATCGAGCCTGCAGCGCTCCCCACCGCAGTGGCAAACGCCCAGGGGCATTTGGCCAAGAGAGCAGACAGCGGAGAAAGGGACTCACCCAGTCCTTCCGACTGGATCCTCTAAGGGAGTCCCTACAAACGAGGCAGCAACCGACTCTCACGGTCTCAGCTCCGGCGGAGGCCCCAGTCAACCCGTTCGACTTCAGTGGTGCCACCCGAGAGAAGAGCGCTTTAGGGGTAGAGGAAGTGGAGGATCTTCGCTCTACTCTGGTGAGCCTGGTGGAAAAGTCGACAGAATTGTCGAAAATGTTGAGGGACGCTCGGTACCTCAACAAGGATATGAAGGAGCTGGCGCAAAAGTGGTTAGGCTGCAGAAGTCGGCCCTTTTAGTTTCGACTCGAACGCCCAGAGGAAGGAGCGTGCAGAGCACAAGGACCAGCAGACCCAGTATCTCCCTCAACAAACTGGAGGAAAAAGACCCCCGCTACGTCCGCTAGGAACACGCCAAAGCGGAAAAAGGACCAGGAGGAGACCCCCACAGCAGCCTCACCAAGGTCGACGGACGGAGAAAGTTCTTCCAGCAACCGAGTGGACGGAAGTGAAGGGCAGGACACGCACTCGACAGGTGCGACCGCGAGCAGATGCCATCATAATCGAGCCAAAAGATAGGATGACGTATGCGGAATTTTTTAAACCTGGTCACCCGGAGCCAGGACGAAAAATTGAGGATGGTTGGAGAGAGCGTCCGCAGGGTGAAGTGCACCGCCAAAGGAGCACTCTTGCTGGAGCTAAATGGCGAGACACTGGAGACAACGCAGCAGTTGAGAGACAGCATCAGCACTGCCCCTGGTGGGAAGGTGGAGGCGCGAGCTCTCACCCAGCAGACGAGGCTTGAAGTGGTAGACCTGGACGAGATGGCCACAGCAAATGACCTGAAGCAGGCATTTCAGGAGCAACTCGGCGCCACGCTGGATGAAGCAGCCATTAAAAGCATGCGCCCAGCGTATGGTGGCACGCAACGCGCCATTATCAGCCCTCTGCGATCGAGGCAAGAAAGATTCTGGACGTAGGGAAGATTAAGGTGGCCTGGTCTGTGTGCAGGATAAGGGAGCGTAATCTGCCACTGAAATGCTTCGCATGCGTGCCTGGAGCTGGGGCACATCGCAGCGAACTGCGTCAGTACAGTGGACAGAAGCGGATGGTGCTTTCGTTGCGGTGCTGAAGGACACAAAATTCGCGACTGCCGTAAGGAGGCGAAATGCTTCTACTGCGCTGAAAAAGGGAAGCCGCATAACCACGTTGCTGGAAGCCAGAGGTGTCCAATGACAGCCAAGGAGAGCACGAAAGCCAACCAGCATGTTTAGGTTTTACCAGCTGAACCTAAAACCACTGCGAGGCAGCAAGCGATTTGCTCACCCAGGCGGTGCGGGAGCAAAGGTCGGATGTCGCCCCTCATCAGCGAGCCATACCGATCCCCAGCAGACGGATGTTGGGTCGATAGCTCGTCGGGGAAATCAGCGATCTGGTCCTGTGGCAGACCATGCATACGGCCGACATCATGCGTAGCGTATAGGCACTTTGTGCGGGCCAAACTGGCGAGTCTGTGGGTGTATAGCTGCTACCTCCCACCGCTTGAGTCGCCATAGCTTCGCAGCAGCCTTAGACGAGCTGGTGGACGATGCCAGAGACCGCAAGCCTGTCGTAATTGCGGGAGATTTCAATGCGTGGGCCCAGGAGTGGGGCAGCGATATCTCCAAAACCAGCAGCTCGGACGCAATAGCGAAGGGTCAGGCCCCCTCCTGGAGGCCTTCGCGACGCTCGACGTGGTTTTGCTGAACCAAGGATCGGCAAATACATTCAACCGAGGAGGCGCAGGCTCGGTGATCGACCTCACGTTCGTCACGAGCTCCCTTTCCCTCGGCCAGATGGAGTCTGTGTAGTCAGTACACTGCCAGCGACCACGAGGCTCTGGTGTTCTCGATAGGCGGCGGACTTGGACGAACCCAGAACCAGACAGCACAGAGGCTAGCCTACAAAGGGGAGACGCTTCGCATTCCAGACTTTATGGAGGCGATGGGCGGAGTGACCTTGGAAGGCTCGGCGCAGCAGATGGCCAACCAGCTCTCAGACCAGCTTCTGCTCGCATGCGAAGCAAGCATGACCCGAAGGAGGAAGTTTGGGGAACGCAGCTGCCGACCTATTGGTGGAGCGGCGAGATAGCTGAGGCGAGGCGCTCCTGCCTGTCGGCCAGAAGGCGTTACCAGAGAGCACGCAGACGGAGTGACAGCGACTGGCCAGGTTTACACATAGCGTATGGAGCGGCCAGAAAAAAAACGCTGAAGACAGCCATCAAGAGGAGCAAGCGTGAGTGCTTCTTGCAGCTGTGCGACGCAGCCGAGCATGACCCATGGGGAAGGGCATATAAAATGGTGACGAAGAGATTACACGCCAATAACGCAGAAGCGCCGTCGGACCCAGAGCAACTCCAGGTTATCGTCGAAGCGCTGTTTCCAACTTGCACCAGCAACCACATGCAAGGAGTCGACGCGCTCCAGCCGCCACACGAGGTGGAGCCAGTGACGACCGAGGAGCTACTGGCAGCAGCGAGGAAGATGAAGCCAAATAAGGCTCCTGGCCCGGATGGAATCCCCAACAGGGCAGTTAAGCTGGCGATCTCGCTTAAGCCGCACGAGTTTGCTCGTGCGTTCACGCAATGCCTACGCGAAGGAGTTTTCCCAAGGCAGTGGAAGACCCAGCACCTAGTGCTCATCCCAAAACCCGGAAAGCCACCAGACGACCCTTCCTCATACCGACCGATATGCCTGATCGACGGATGGGGAAAACTCTGGAGCAGATTATCTGCTCAAGGCTGGAGAGCGCGCTTTGAAGAGTCGGGAGGCATCTCAGAGAACCAGTTCGGCTTCCGGAAAGGGGTATCGACGGTGGACGCCATAGGCAGGGTGGTCCGCATCGCATCCGAGGCCGTAGAAGGTACACGCTGGAAGGGTGGCAAGAAGGAGTACTGCCTGATTGTCACTCTGGACATCAAGAATGCGTTCAACTCGGTGAAGTGGGATAGCATAACGGACGCGCTGAGCCAGAAGGGCATCCCCAGTTACCTCCAGGCGATGGTTAGAAGCTACTTTGAGGACAGGATCCTCAATTACGACACGGCGAGTGGAGCTCAATCCCACCCCATCTCGGCAGGAGTTCCCCAAAGGCTCGGTGATGGGTCCGCTACTGTGGAACGTGGCATATGACGGAGTTATGCGGATTACACTTCCAGCCGGCTGCCATATAACATGCTATGCTGACGACGTGGCACTATCAGTGGTGGCCAAACACCTGCACGAGGCGGAAGCAGCCTGCAACACGGCCATACGGCTGATAGCAGATTGGTTTCTGACTGCGGGGCTGGAGCTAGCGGCGCACAAAACGGAGGCAGTCCTGATCAGCAGCCGTTCGATCGTGGAGACAGCGCACGTCCGGATTGGAGACCAGACGATAGCGTCAAAGCGAGCCATCCGCTACCTCGGGGTCATGCTCGACACCAGGCTCTGCTTCCGGGAGCACTTAGGCTATGTGCAGGAGAAAGCGGCAAACACGTGCCGAGCCCCTCTCCAGAATACTGCCTAACACACGTGGACCTAAGCAGGGAGAGAAGGCTGCTGCTGACCAGCGTTGTCAGGTCAGCCATCACCTACGCTGCCGCAGTGTGGGCGGACGGCATAAAGGTCGCCAGCTACGCCAGGGGCGTCAAGTCCACCCATCGTCTCTGCGCACCCGTATCTGCTGTGGGTTTAGGACCATGTCGGACGACGCTGCGCTGGTCATCGCAGGAGTTCTTCCCATAGATCTCCTGGTAGTGGAGGAGAAGAACGTGGCATTGGCCACCCGAGCAGGCACCGAGCGGAAAGTGGCGAAGGAGCAGGCTAGAGAGGAGAGTCTCAGGAATTTGGCAGTGTCGCTGGGACAGCTCAGAAAACGGCAGGTGGACCCACCGTCTCATACCTGATGTGAGAAGTTGGGTTAGCAGGAGCGAAGGAGCGGTGACGTTCTACACCACGCAGCTACTGAGCGGACACGGATGCTTTGCCCACTACCTGTGTAGATTTGGGCACGAGGAGTCTCCAAATTGCAGATGGTGTGGCAGCGTGATAGAGGACGCGGAACACGTCCTTTTTGTGTGCGGGCGCTTCGGAGCAGAGTAGGAGGGTAATTTTTTTTTTTTTTTTTTGTATTTTTTGTGTTTTTTGCTTTGGCAATCCACTGGAAGGCAGCTAACACCAAGCAGCCTGGTTGAGGCGATGCTATTGAGACGCCGCGGTATGGTCGGCAGTCAATACGTTTTTTGCCGTCGCAATGAAGGAGCACCGGCGATGCGAGAGGCTTAGAAAGGGAGAGTCAAAAAGGAACCACTGTCCCTGCGAAGCAACAAAGCAGCGGCCGTCCTGCAGGGACTAGGTATCTTTAAACCGCTCTACATAATCTTGGCCATTAATTAATTTTTATTATAGACTATTATTTTTATAAACAGCTTTAAGTTATATATGTACCTATGAGAAATAGTTAAAATAATCGAGATAATGAAAAAAAAAAAAAACACACACACAGAACGGCAAGAGCTAAGCCTAGGCATTGGGAGGCCATTCATAGTCTCAGACTTGATGGATATCCTACTTAGCTCGCAAAACAATTTTCTTGCAATAAGCAACTTAGGTGCAGAGATAATCAAATCCTTGCGTAGCGCTGAAAGACTGCGCAACCAGAATTCAAACTCTAGATGAGATCTAGATGAGGCTTTTCATGCCATCTCCCCCCCCGCGAAGTAATACCTAACGGTTAGTGCCTCGGGAGGGATATACGGAGAGTAGGGTCAGGTTGTAGTGGGTGAAAGTCCCACACTATTCGGCTTTCAATGCTTTCCCCACTATACAAAAAAAAAAACACACACACACACAAACAGTTGTCGTTTTTATTTCTTTTGACTTTTATTTTCCCCGAAAAACGAGAATTATTGGCTTGGGTTTTGGTTTATTAATTAAAAACGCGTTTAGTTGCTCTTAAAATGTGGGGGAAAATGTTTATTCCGGTGCTCAAGTATTTGAATTAGATTTTATACATTCACAATTCACAATATTGCTTATATGCTTACATATATACGTATATGTGCGCATGCGTGCAGGACAGATCTATGGACATGGACATGGACAGACAGACACTCTGCGCAGCACTCGGGCACACAAGTCACGACGACGAGGGGAGAGGCCAACGATGCTGATGCGCTGACGACCCGTCTCCCTACACACACTCCACGAACGACTCTTCGCCCATGGTCAGCGATCAATTCTCAAACTGACCTATGGGCTAAAAATCGCTCAAGGAGAGGAGAGACGGGTCTAGAAAGTTGAGAGAGAGTCAAGAGTTGAGAAGAGAGAAAAAATCACACACACACAACTACAACAAAGATCGAGCATAGCAATTTGGAGATTATTGATGCTGTGGATTGTTCAAGCACCAGGTCCGCTACCGCAATTTACGATATCAAGTCTAGTAGGAGCAAATAAGAGAAAGAGAGTTAGGGGAGAGAGTAGGACTAGACTTGATACCGAAAACACGCCAACGAACCTGGTGCCAGCATCTGAGCAGTAGGGCCCGCGTGTACGATTTATGAATATCGTACCACTTTATTTTTTGCGGATTATGGGCCTTCCTGCCCTCCTCTTCTTGCTAATAGCCGTCCGCTGTTTAACGAGCGGACGACACTATGCACTAGTGCATAGGGAGCGGGCAATATTTGGGGGACGTTATTGGCTTGATAAAGGCTGGCAGAAGAAGAGCTTTTTTGTTAGAGCCCCAAAAGATGATGCTCGATTCATCTAATTTTGGGGCCGTGGAATAGTATTGAGAGTGGCAGACTGATTGATTGAAATTATGTTGGGTTTTTCAGGCTGGTATTTTGGCCTCTTGAATCAATCAAGAGGCACGGCTTAGCAAGGGGGAGAAATGAGAAAAGGGATAAGTACAAAAGTACGGAAATGGATGTTGAGAGATTGAAAAAAAATACCCGCCAATCAGTCTGCAGCTAAAAAAAAAAAAACAAATATACATATATGCACTCAAGCGCACATGTAGTGACGTCATTTAAGATATATAAATATCGCACGGCTGCATTGCCGGCGAGTTATGACGGAGAACAACAAGAAACGGCTGGGCAAACAAAATAAATTTTAAATTGAAAATTTTATAGCACAATAAAAAGCATTTTGTTGCCCAGCATTATTGATGGGGGTTTTGGTGGGTTAATGTGGTGGTAGTGGGACCGTAACAAAAAATTTGTTGTTTTTTTTCCAGTGAAGTGCCTATTGGGTCTATCGAAGAAACTGATAGATTCACATTGTCAATATAATATAATGGTCCTATTTGATCCGGCTAATCAAAAGAGAAAAAGATAAGTGAAAAAGTGTAAATAATAGAAAGATGAAATATCGGAAAAAAAGAAGAGTACTATATGTGAGGAGGAAAAACGGGGAAATGTACAAGTGATAAAAAAAGATGAGACAAAGAGAAAAACATAAACAAGAACTTCACAACAACTGCATGCACAGAAGAGACAAAAGTGACAAAAATTAATTACATTTACAATATTACAGAAAACATAACAATTATTAAAATACTTATGTCTATTTTGGTCGAGTTTGTTGGGTTTTGGTTGGTTTTAATGTTATTGTTGCAGGGGAAACGGGCTACAACAAAGCATCGGCGGGCATAGGCTTCACAAAAACAAAGTATACAATGTATACAGTGCATTGAATGTATACCGGCCGACTCTGCCGTCACCCCCCTAAGCGTAGTTGCTATCCATGCTTGAGGTTATGGATTCTTGTTGTTGTTGTCGTTGCTTCTTCTACTACAGCTGCTATAAGTGGCTGCAACTGATGGCACTGGTCCGGCCATCAGGCAGGAATCAACACGACACAGTTTGGATATTTTGCATATCGAGCGACTCAGGTCCTCAGGCCACCAGTAATTGGAATATGTGTGCGTGTGTGTTGAAGGTGTTGTTGGTGTAGTAGGTGTGTAGCAGCAGTGACGACTTTTGGTATGGTCGTTGATTGTGGTTGCAAACAAGTGGCTCTGGTCCGGCCACCAGTCGCAAAACTTTTACAACAACCAAATATTTAGGTATAGGTTTAGCGACACGGGTCCGGCCGCCAGTCATAAGTGGGTGGGGTGTGTCCTGGGTTCTTTGTTAATCTAACTGTGCGACATTGGTCCGGCCGCCAGTTGGTTGTATGGCCTTGTAGGCGCAATAACAGCTAATGGCTCTGGTCCGGCCATCAGCTGACGTTTGGTCAAGCGACACGGGTCCGGCCGCCAGTGATGGTAGTAGGGTAGTAGTGGGTGGGCGCGTGTGCATGTGTAGCTGCGTCCGTGAATGCGCCATGGCGATCGTGTGTGTGTGGTGTGTGTGTGTGTGTGTGCGTGTACTGGTCGTAGTGGGTGGGGACTGCCATTGTGTGTGGCAAGACCCCAAATGGCCACAGACACGAAACACACCGACACATCCCAAACAGCTCTCCCTCGAAGCGGCTCTGGTCCGGCCGCCAATTGACTGCATTTAATAACACTCTTTTGTTACTTCCAGATCATCACCAATGACGCTGTTCCGGCCACCAGGTGCAGGCAGAGGCGACTCTGGTCCTGCCGCAAATAATTGTATCCATTTTTAATCAACTTTGTCAGTTTTTTTTCATTAATTGTGATTTTTATGTTTTGTCTTTTCAGGTGTGTGAGAGCTGGCTGGCTGCAGCAGCGAACGGGATGCGGAATCCATCCTAATCCAATCGAATTAGTGGGTGAGTATATGCAGATTGTATGTGTATTTTGGTTCTTAATTTTTCTCTTATTATTCCAGGTAAAATCAATTTTATTATTAGATTTTTGTATTAATTGTGATTTTTATGTTTTGTCTTTTTTCAGAAATTTGCAACAGCAATCGGGATGCAGTGAAGGCGGACCGGGAATCCAGCCGTCCATTAATAGATGAGTATTTATTATAATTTTTGGTGAATTTGATTTGTGATTTTGGCGTTTGTTTATTCCAGGTGACACTGATGAGTCCACCTCAGTCCGCAAATGCGCAGGGAAAGAGGAGCAGACAACAAAGGAACGTCCGCCAGTATTGGGTGAGTGTGTGTACGTGTTTGTATATTGGTCGTGTAAGTGTGTTCATGTGTGCGTCGGGCGGAACCAATGAGACTTGCAATTTTGAAGACCTCACACTTGCCGACACGGACACTGACAAGGACACACAGACACGTATCAGCAATCTCACGGCGACTCTGGTCCGGCCGCAGATTATTTGATCGGCTTTTGATCAACTTTATTATTTTTTTTTTTGTATTTTTGTGGTTTTTTTTTGCTTGTATTTTCAGGTGTGTGAGGACTGGCTGGCTGCAAAACGAAAGGGATGCATTGAGGGATCCCACTGCTCGACTATCCCCCTCACTGTGCTAAAAGAGAGATGAGCGGAGGTTGAATCTGTTGACGGAGGGCCGGAAAACCAGCCGTCGATTATTGAGTGAGTATATGGAAATTGGATGTGTGTATTTGGTTCTTAATTTTTGCTCTTATTAATTTCAGATGTCACACTGCTGATGCTGTTCCGGCCACCAAAATTTAGGCAAAAGCAGCAGCACAGCTATCTGTAGATTGGATAGCAAAGCAGAGAATTGGCCTGTGGTTTGTGTTTTTATTTTTAATGTTTGTTTTATTTGGGATTTATTTGTTCTATCAGTGTAATGTATATTTGTGTAAAATTTTTGATTTTTTTGAAATTAAAAGTGGATGCATCGAGAAAGTGGAAGTTTTTTCCCGGTTTGGTTTTGGCAGCGAGAGCTGCTGGTGGGCGATTTGATGATGGCCTCTGTGTTTGTGGCCTCTCTTCGGTCATTTCCTGATTGCGATTTTATTTCTGTTGGAGCCGCTGCCGCGACTGTCGCTGTTGTATCTGGTGCAGTTGCTGTTGCTCCTGATTGCGATTTTATTAATTAAAAACGCGTTTAGTTGCTCTTCAAATGTGGGGGAAAATGTTTATTCCGGTGCTCAAGTATTTGAATTAGATTTTATACATTCACAATTCACAAATATTTGCTTATATACGTATATGTGCGCATGCGTGCAGGACAGATCTATGGACATGGACATGGACAGACACTGCGCGGGCACACAAGTCACGACGACGAGGGGAGAGGCCAACGATGCTGACGCTGACGACCCGTCTCCCTACACACTCCACGAACGACTCTTCGCCCATGGTCAGCGATCAATTCTCAAACTGACCTATGGGCTAAAAATCGCTCAAGGAGAGGAGAGACGGGTCTAGAAAGTTGAGAGAGAGTCAAGAGTAGAGAAGAGAAAAAAATCACACACACACAACTACAGCAAAGATCGAGCATAGCAATTTGGAGATTATTGATGCTGTGGCTTGTTAAGCACCAGGTCTGCTACCGCAATTTACGATATCAAGTCTAGTAGGAGCAAAGAAGAGAGTGAGAGAGAGAGAGTTAGGGAGAGAGTAGGACTAGACTTGATACCGAAAACACGCCAACGAACCTGGTGCCAGCATCTGAGCAGTAGGGCCCGCGGGTACGATTTATGAATATCGTACCACTTTATTTTTGCGGCTTATGGGCCTTCCTTCCCCTTGACCTAATAGCCGTCCGCTGTTTAACGAAAGGGACGACACTATGCACTAGTGCATAGGAGCGGGCAATATTTGGGGGACGTTATTGGCTTGATAAAGGCTAGCAGAAGAAGAGAGCTTTTTTGTTAGAGCCCCAAAAGATGATGCTCGATTCATCTAATTTTGGGGCCCTGGAATAGTATTGAGAGTGGCAGACTGATTGATTGAAATTATGTTGGGTTTTTCTGGGTGTATTTTGGCCTCTTGAACCAATCAAGAGGCACGGCTTAGCAAGGGGGAGAAATGAGAAAAGTGATAAGTACAAAAGTACGGAAATGGATGTTGAGAGATTGAAAAAATACCCGCCAATCAGTCTGCAGCTAAAACAAAAAAAACAAATATACATATATGCACTCAAGTGCACATGTAGTGACGTCATTTAAGATATATATAAATATCGCACGGCTGCATTGCCGGCGAGTTATGACGGAGAACAACAAGAAACGGCTGGGCAAACAAAATAAATTTAAATTTGAAAATTTTATAGCACAATAAAAAGCATTTTGTTGCCCAGCATTATTGATGGGGGTTTTGGTGGGTTAATGTGGTGGTAGTGGGACCGTAACAAAAAAAAATTTGTTGTTTTTTTCCAGTGAAGTGCCTATTGGGTCTATCGAAGAAACTGATAGATTCACATTGTCAATATAATATAATGGTCCTATTTGATCCGGCTAATCAAAGAGAAAAAGATAAGTGAAAAAAGTGTAAATAATAGAAAGATGAAATATCGAAAAAGAAGAGTACTATATGTGAGGAGGAAAAACGGGGAAATGTACAAGTGATAAAAAGATGAGACAAAGAGAAAAACATAAACAAGAACTTCACAACAACTGCATGCACAGAAGAGACAAAAGTGACAAAAAATTAATTACATTTACAATATTACAGAAAACATAACAATTATTAAAATACTTATGTCTATTTTGGTCGAGTTTGTTGGGTTTTGGTTGGTTTTAATGTTATTGTTGCAGGGGAAACGGGCTACAACAAAGCATCGGCGGGCATAGGCTTCTCACAAAACAAAGTATACAATGTATACAGTGCATTGAATGTATACCGGCCGACTCTGCCGTCACCCCCTAAGCGTAGTTGCTATCCATGCTTGAGGTTATGGATTCTTGTTGTTGTTGTCGTTGCTTCTTCTACTACAGCTGCTATAAGTGGCTGCAACTGATGGCACTGGTCCGGCCATCAGGCAGGAATCAACACGACACAGTTTGATATTTTGCATATCGAGCGACTCAGGTCCCAGGCCACCAGTAATTGGAATATGTGTGCGTGTGTGTTGAAGATGTTGTTGGTGTAGTAGGTGTGTAGCAGCAGTGACGACTTTTTGGTATGGTCGTTGATTGTGGTTGCAAACAAGTGGCTCTGGTCCGGCCACCAGTTGCAAAACTTTTACAACAACCAAATATTTAGGTATAGGTTTAGCGACACGGGTCCGGCCGCCAGTCATAAGTGGGTGGGAGTGTGTCCTGGGTTCTTTGTTAATCTAACTGTGCGACAGTGGTCCGGCCGCCAGTGATGGTTGTATGGCCTTGTAGGCGCAATAAGCTTTTTGTCAAATGTGTCTGGTCCGGCCATCAGCTGACGTTTGGTGAGTGAGCGACACGGGTCCGGCCGCCAGTGATGGTAGTAGGGTAGTAGTGGGTGGGCGCGTGTCGCATGTGTAGCTGCGTCCGTGAATGCGCCATGGCGGCTGCAGGTAATTTGTGTTTTTTTTTTTTTTCATGGATACGCCATGGGGGTGGAAATTTTTCCTGAAGATACCAATGGTGATGTGCCATTGGCATGCACGATTCCTTGCTCAAGTCAAGGCCTACGTACCAAAACCACCCCCACACAACAAACACACCTCCACCCCCGCGGGATCACCGTTAGGTATTGCTTCGCGGGGAGGGGGGCCTATTCTAGGCCGCTACGTTACGCTTTTTTCGCATCGTCTCAGGTCATCCTGGATGCGCTTAATGAGACGGTACACATACATTCTGTTTTCGTCCGTTGCTGTTGTGAACTCTACAAGCGACTCCGGCGGAGGGACACTTCCCGTCCATGCTGCGTATCTGCTACAGCTGTAGAGGACATGCTCCGGATCTTCAACTGCGGTTGGGCACGTAGGGCAGGTAGGGGCTCGTATCGTGCTTGTATTTTTGAACAAGTACCCGCGATATCCACCGTGTCCTGTAAGAAACTGGGTAGTGTGGTAGTCCACCATGCTTCTGCTGCTGTCGGTCCCCCCCTGACCTTGCCGATCAGTTTGTGCGTCCATCTCCCTTTGCTGCTCCGGTTCCACCTTTCCTGCCATATTTCTATGGAGCGTTGTCTTTTTTCCGCTTTGGATGGCATCGGAGCCGTTTACGCTGTCCTCTTCCGAGTGCCTTCTATATATAGCCTGCAGAACCCCTGGCCAGTATGTCCACTGGTAACATTCCCGCCAATACGAGTGCTGCATCCTCGGACACGGTCCTAAATCCGGATATTACCCTCAGAGCGGCTAGCCTGTACGGTGCAGCCAGCTTTCCTCCTCAGGCTCTTGTTGTGGACTACCGCTGCCGCCCACACTGGCGCTGCGTAGAGCAAGATGGACGACACTACGCTTGCCATAAGCCTTCGTCGTCCAGGCTTGGGGCCACCTACGTTCGGCAGTATTTTTTTTTTTTTCCCTGCATCCTCGCTGTTTTTTTTGGCCGGCATATCTACACATGTGAGCGGAAGCTTAGACGGTTATCCAGCATCACGCCCAAGTATTTTAACGCGTCTTGAGACTTTATTAGGTCCGTTCCTACTCTCACTGTGGCATACCCAGGGTCTTCCTGCTCGTGATCAAGATCGCTTCTGTCTTGTGACTGGCCAGATCCAGACCAGCTTCTCGCATCCAATTGGCAATTGCTTCGATTGCTGTGTTGGCTGAGGACTCGATTCCCTTGATCTCCTTTTGGCTACAACGACTAGTGCCAGGTCGTCGGCGAAGCCGATTAGCTGGCATCCCACTGGTAGCTGCAGTCCAAGTACACTGTCATACATTAGATTCCACAGGAGTGGTCCAAGAACCGATCCTTGCGGGACTCCTGCCGTGACCTCGTACTCCGTCTCTCCTTGATCCGTCTCGTAGCCTAGCACCCTATCTGAGAGGTAGCTGGAGATAATTTTAAGCAGGTACCCTGGTACTCCGATCTGGCGCAGTGCAGACTCAATCTTGGCCCAGCTGGCCGAGTTGAAGGCATTTCTGATGTCCAGCGTCACTACTGCGCAGTACTCCTTGGTACCCCACCTCCATCTTTTTCCCTTCTATGGCTTTCGTGGCTATGTTCACCACCGCCATAATGGCGTCCACTGTCGACCGAGCTTTCCGGAAGCCGTACTGTGCCTCGGATAGAGCCTCTGTCTCATCTACGAACACTAGGAGCCTGTTGTAGAGAATTTCTCCAGCAGCTTTCCTACTGTGTCCAGCAGGCAGATTGGCCGGTACCCAGACGGTTCGTCTGGTGGCTTGTTGCCTTTTAGGCAGCAGGATGAGGCGTTGCCGCTTCCACCGCTTTGGGAAGCATCCTCACTCAGACAGTTGTTGAACACGTCAACGAAAAGTTCAGGGCGAATGGCCACTGCGAGCTTTAGGGCCCTGTTGGGAATTCCATCTGGCCCTGGCGCTTTCCTGTCCCCGACTCTCCTCGTAGCTTCGGTTACCTCCCTGATGGACACTGGGTCGTAGGGAGCCTCCTCCTGGGCTTGGTATGATCCTTCCCTCTGTGGATGCCTGGGGAACAGTGCCGTCACTATGGTTCTCATCAACTCGGGGCATGTGGGTGTTGGTGCGCTTACTCCTCTGATCCTCTTGGTGACTATTTTGTATGCAGTGCCCCACGGATCTACGTCCGCTTCATCGCAGATGCGGCGGAAGTTGTCCATCTTGCTCCTTTTGATGGCCACTTTCAGATCCTGTTTTGCCATGCGGAATTCGGCTTGTCTATTTTCGAAGTCCTGGCGGCCTCTCGCTCGTTGGGCGCGTCTTCTCGCTCTGAGGCAGGCGCTCCTGAACTCGGCAATCTCCTGGGTCCACCAGGAGCAGGGTGTTCCCCGTAGGGACGGCTTCCTCTTTGGCATTGACACGTTGCATGCGTCGACGATCCGCTGCGTCAACTCCCCTTGCTGCGTACTCCGCTGAGTTGCCAGTGGACTCCACTCGCATTGCCTTAGTGAATCCGGAGAAGGATGCGACATCCAGAAGGCTATCTTTTCCATTTTGGCCCCGTTAGTTTCGGCTTCTTGAGTCCCTCTGTCGGGTCGTCCAAGTTCGAAATGGATCGCCTGGTGGTCACTGAAGGTGAATTCTTCTCCCACTCTCCAGGTGAGGTGCCTACAGAGGGAGCTGCTTAGGAAGGTCAGGTCTATTATTGACGACCGTCCTGCCCTGCAGAACGTCATTCTAGCTCCGTCGTTAGCCAGCCCAACATCAAGAGACGAGAACTGCTCCAAGAGGCAGTGGCCTCTTGTGTTGGTCTCTACTGCCCCATTCTACGGCCCAGGCATTGAAATCTCCTGCTATCACGAAGGGTGCCTTCCTCGAGAGGTTCCGCAATGCTTTCCAGCAAGGCTTGAAACCGTGGCAGCTCCCAACTCGGCGGTGCGTATCAGCTGTAGAAGGTTACGCCGCCGAGTCTGGCCCGCACGAAACCCTCTCTGGAAGCGTCGGTATCCAGGGGCGGGGTACGCACGCCCAAATCGCGGCTTTTCCTACACCGGCTCTGCACCCATCCACTGCCTGGTACGGGGTTTGTAGGGGTTCACATACCAGGACTACGTCTGGTCTCCTCTCCTTGGTGTCCTGGCTCATGAGTGCATGGGCCGCTTCGCAATGGTTGAGGTTTATTTGTGTGCACCTCATGCTAGTCGTTTAGCTAGTGCCTTCTTGAAGAGAGGACACCTGCCACTCCCCTGCGACATGCCTCCAGTCTCCGTTCTTGCCCTTGCAGAGCATGCACTGGGGGTCCTGTTCACAAGCTTTGCGAGGTGATCCTCATTACAGGCACCTACGGCACATCTTAGACCGATCTGTCTCTGCTCCTGCACTGCCTGGCCATGTGTCCAAACTCCATGCATCTGAAGCATTTTGTGAGATTTACCCGTTCTCTAAGCCTGCCTCTAACCCAGCCAACCTTAAGCGCGCCTATTTTGAGAGCTCTGCGGGCGTCCTCTGTCGGAAGTCTAATAGTCGCTATCTGCGTCTGTCCGGCCCCCTTCCTGAGGATTATGTCGTCTTGAGCCACATTTGGCAGCTGGACTTGGGACAAGATGGCCGCCCGTATCTCCTCCTTGGTGGTTACCTCGTCCAAATCACTGCACTCTATGATGACTCGCTGTTGAATCGTGCGGACACCTGCTACTCTCCAAGCGACTCGCCGACCAGATTCTGGAAGGACGAGGTTTCCTCTCCAGACTTGTTAAGCTGGAGGAGGAGTTCCCCATTCTGGGTACGGCGAATTTCTTGCCACCGCTTCGCCTAGTCCCTGGAGCTTTTCATCCAGCTTGAGCTTACGCAGAATCTTTGCGTAGCTTTTTCGGGTCTTTCGCCTGTATGATGATGGCATCAGGGCGTGCCCTCTGTCAGCACCCGAGTAGGCTTTGGGCTTTTTGTCCTCGTCCTTTTCGTCACTTTTTTCCAGTCCGTGTTTGGTGGAGGAGTCTCCATGGTGGGCTTCTTGGGTGTTCGTGTCGGCTCCGACTGAGCAGGTTCCTGTCAGGTAACAGCCCCTTTTTTCAGAATCCTCTTGTTGCCTGGTTTTACGATCAGCTGCTTCCTCTTCGTTTCCACCGCTGACCGGAACAACGGCGAGGTTTGAGATGACTGGTGTGTGCGTATGACCGCCTTCGCCTTGTCATCGTGGAGCTGGATAGAACCACGAGCTCGTAGATCGCACGGATGCCGACTCTATAGAGTCCCTCATTGGCTGGTGGATGGACCGCCTTTTTCCGTCCTCCAGCATTTCCACTAAGGTTTGCGATCTTTGGCCAAGTTCGCGTAGCGCTGTGCTGCTCTGCTCCTTGTGTACTCGCTCCGTTTGAGTCCTTTCTTGTGGTATCCTCCACCAGCTGTCCCAGCTGGTCTAACTTCCGCCGGTGATTTACCAGTCTTGCACTCTTTTGCGAATGCCTTTTTTTCTTAATTGTGATTTTTATGTTTTGTGGTGTTAAAAATTTGTCCATGCTGTTGGGTCCCAACTCCCGGGTCGTTGTTCGGACTTCGTTCGTGCAGTCGCGTTGTTGATCCCATGGTTATTCTTTTGCAAGCAGTGAGGCCATTTTGGGCGTTTCTCGCCTTCACGGGGTCTGAGAGAGTTCAGAGCCGGATCCGCGCTAGTCGGGAGCCTTGCTCAACCGAGCCTGCACCACCAACTTAATGGCGACGAAAAGGAAGCGTGTCCAGGAGAATTGCTCGTTTTAACGGGACGGGGCGGCCTCAGCATTAGCCCAGAAGCCATTTCGGCAGGATATCACTCCGCTTACTGAGTGTTCCGGAATACTGACGCCGTCAGCCCAAAACGTCGATCCATGTAGTTTTCCAGTGTCCAATCCCCAGGGTCTTACTGGTCTCGACCCTGGTATTTTTCGTGTCCGCAGACGCGCCGCGGGTCGGTCGCGCCTGCCCGGGGATACCTGGCTCCATGCCAAAGGTCACGAGTTGCATTTGCATTTACTGCTTCAGAGAGGAATCGACCTGATCGCTGCCGGGTTAGCGGTAATCAGTATCTTTTCCGCCTGCTAGAGGCACCTCTCGAGCTGTTTTAGTGCTCTCCCGTGTGTTTTTTAGTTTTTCTTACGACAAGCTATGACATGCTGTGGTGGTATTCTAAGATCCGCTCACCACACGGGGTCGATCGTGTGTGTTTTTTTTGTTGTGTGTTGGGAAATAAAATGCCGACTCAGCGCTTAGCGCCGAAGTGTGGGACTCTAGCCCACTAAAACCAGTATACACATCAAGCCCGGGTCCCGGCGGGACTGTCGCGAGACATTACTTCGCCGGGCGGAGATGCCTTTCGGCTCATCTATTTGACGTATTTCTGTCTATCTCCTTTCCTTGCGTGCTCTTTCTTCGCGACGCAGTTTGGTTAACATTACTGAATGGCCATGTTGCTTATCGCAGCCCAGTTTCGTTCCGACTCCAGTAGGCATTGAGCCAGGTTTGCAACAGCAGGTGCCCTTCCAAGCTTGTTGCTGAGGACTTCCCGATCCTGCTGGAACCTAGGACATTCAAAGAAGCAATGTTCTGCGTCTTCGGCGACCCCGTGCAGACACACACACAGAAAGGGTCGTCCTCGTGCTTGAACCTATGCAGGTAGGATTTAAAGCATCCATGTCCTGTCAGCAGTTGGGTCAGGTGGTACTCCACTTGTCCATGCTTACGGCTCAGCCAACTCTGTACGTCCGGGATTAGCCTATGGGTCCAACGCCCCTTGCTGCTATTGTCCCACCTCGATTTGCCATCGCCTCATTGTGCGCTGCCTTGCGTCATCTCTGGACTCCTGTTCATTCGTGCCTCGGTGTGTTTTTTAACCCTGAGGCTTCTGTTGCCAGCAGGTGGATAGGTATCATCCCTGCCACACACTAGTGCGGCGTCTTGGGATACCGTCCTGAATGCGCAGCATACCCTCAGGGCGCACAATCAATTCTGCACCGCGTTGCATTCGCGGGCATACGACTTATGCCTCACTGCATCTGCTCATATGGAGGCAGCGTACATCAGCGTCGAGCTGACTACGCTCGCAAAAAAGCTTCCGCCTCGGCTGTTTAGGACCTCCAGTGTTTGCCATTATTCGAGCAAGAGCAACTGCTGTCTTGCCGGCTTTGCTGCTGGCATACCCATGTGCTGCTTGAAACTGAGTCTATGATCTAGCATGACTCCCAGGTACTTTTAGACTTGCGCTGGACCTTATAGTGGAGGCGCCAACTGGATAGTGGCCGTCTCAACCACCTTCCTGCTGCTTATGAGCACCGCCTCGGTCTTGTGGGTGGCTAGAGCCAGTCCCCGCCCGGATAGCCACGATTTGGCCTCGATCTACGGCGTCGTTGCAGATTCCTTCTGCCTCTTCTTTATATTTTGCCACTGCGACTATAGCAATATCGTCGGCAAAACCTACCACCGTGGCACCCATTGGCATGTCCATCTTCAGGATTCCATCATACATGATGTTCCACAGCAGCGGTCCGAGTACCGATCCTTGGGGAACAGACTGATTCCAGTGATTTGGTGCTCACGTGTTCCTTTATCTGTCTCGAATATGAGCACTCGGTCTCGCAGATAGTCGGAGATAATCATCTGTAGATACGCCGGTGGATGTTGAAACTTTTTAACGCTTCCAGTATGTGATCCCAACAGGCAGAGTTGAACGCGTTCTGGACATCGAGTGTTGCCACTATGCAATACACTTTTGCTTCCATACATCCATCGGGTGCCATCTATAGCTCGCTTTGCTATTTCGCATACCTCGCCGATTGCGTCCACCGTAGAGCTATTTTGCGGAACCCATACTGCCTCGGTGAGAGCTGATGCGTCACTGCAAAAATTTGTTGTTTTTCCTCCAGCCTGGAGTGAATTATGCGCTCAAGTATCTTACCCACTGTGTCCAGCATGCAGAGTGGTCTGTAGGATGATGGCTCCTCAGTCGGCTTGTTGCCTTTGGGTATAAGTACCAGCCGCTGTCGCTTCCATGGTCTGGGAAAAGTTCCTTCGGCCATGCACGCATTGAAGAGCCCCACATACGCTTGTGGATTTGACTCCATTGCAATGCGGAGTACAACATTTGGGACACCATCAGGTCCGGGGCTTTGCCATCCTTGGTCCGCTTTATGGCTTCGAGGATTTCTGCTCCTGTACAATTTTAATTTCGGGTGGCTGGATTCTGTCCATCACCTTTTGGGCTGCCACTTGCTCTGGGAAAAGGGTTTCCACAATGTTTTCCAGCAGATCTGCAAAAACATTGGCGGCGGGGGGGCTGAACACTCGCAGCTTTTTCATCACCAGCCTGTATGCGTAGCCCCAAGGGTTCGCATCTACATCATCGCAGAGCTTTCCCGAAGCATTTTCGCTTGCTCTCTTTGGTCTGCCTCTTCAGGAGGCGTCTGCTCTCCCTTGTATTCCCCTTTGAGCCTCTCGAATTCCGGGATCAGTTTGAGCGTTGATATTGCCGTCTTTTTGGTGACATTCCCGCCTGGCACTGGCTATGTATATCTGCAGTCCACCAGTATGTTGCCTGCGCCTGCCAGGGGTCGGGCTTTTCCTTAACATGGAGGCGTCACATGCAGCCAGCGTTTGATAGCCAATTGGCTTGCTCTTTCAGCGGCTGTCCCGTATAGGTTCAAAATTTTCGAACATAGCTCGACCATATCTGGCTCTAGCGTGTCGATCTTGTACGCGATCTGCTTGGCCAGGAACGCGTTGGGTGTTTTCGCATTTAGCTTTTTCGCAAATCAGGGCTTGATGATCGCTTCCGGTGTATAGGTTGCTGACCTTCCAGGTTGCATCTCGAGGCCTGCTGCTGCTCACGAACGTTAGGTCTATTATAGACCCCGTTCCTGCTCTGCAGAATGTCTGGGTGCCTGTGTTTAGCAATACGGCATCGAGCGTTGCAAAGCATTCCAAGAGTGTATAGTGTCGGTTGTATATTGGTCGTGTAAGTGTGTTCATGTGTGCGTCGGGCGGAACCAATGAGGCTTGCAATTTTGAAGACCTCACACTTGCCGACACGGACACTGACAAGGACACACAGACACGTATCAGCAATCTCACGGCGACTCTGGTCCGGCCGCAGATTATTTGATCGGCTTTTTGATCAACTTTATTTTTTTTTTTTGTATTTTTTGTGGTTTTTTTTGCTTGTATTTTCAGGTGTGTGAGGACTGGCTGGCTGCAAAACGAAAGGGATGCATTGAGGGATCCCACTGCTCGACTATCCCTCTCACTGTGCTAAAGAGAGAGCGAGCGGAGGTTGGCAGTGCTTAAAGGAGGGCCGAAAACCAGCCGTCGATTATTGAGTGAGTATATGGAAATTGGATGTGTGTATTTGGTTCTTAATTTTTGCTCTTATTAATTTCAGATG